>CATIWJ010365421.1:0-10025 GCA_949640765.1 Croton laevigatus
ATTCAAATATTTGTTCCCTCATGAACTTGTTGGCAAAGAATACTATGCTAACACTATGAAGAAGATACGGTCCTTACAATTGTGTGAGCTTGCTGATTTAAGGCATATTTGGCACCCAGGCTCCCAGCTTTTGGACCAAGTTCTCCAGTCTCTTGAAATTCTGAAAGTTTCTTACTGTGATAGTTTGGTTACTTTAGCACCATCCTCTGCTTCCTTTCAGAATCTCATATCCATGGATATTCAATCTTGCAAAGCGTTAGCAAGTTTGTTGACTTTTTCAACTGCAAAAAGTCTATTGCAGCTAAAAACATTGAGCGTAAAGGAATGCAATATGCTGACAGAAATTGTAGCAAGTGCAGGAAATGAAGGATCAAAAGAAGAGATCATCCTCGACAAATTACAGACTCTGACACTTCTTTGTTTACCTAGCCTAATTAGCTTTTGTTCAGCGGAGCATAGCTTCTTCCAGTTCCCTTCCTTGACACAAGCAATTGTGCAGCAATGTCCCAAGATGCAGGTTTTCTCAAAAGGAGACTTGAGCACACCGAAGCTAAAACTTTTATGGACGACAGAAGAAAATGGTGATAAAGGGCATTGGAGCGGCAATCTTAATACCACCATACAACACTTGTTTAAGGAAATGGTATGTTTTATGTTTTTTTTTTTTTTTAAATTTGAATTTTATACATAACGTTACAAGAGTTATACAATCCATTAAAATATGAAAAGTAATTGCTTGAATTTGGGTAAATATAAGCCTCCCTTGGTCTCACTTTTCTGCATTTGCTGTTTGTTTTGCATAATGATCAACAAACAGAATGCAGAGGAATCCAGTTTCTGAGCTGAAGCTGTAACACGGCGATTTTCTTTCTTTGATTTCCGGTGATAGAGGAAAATGGTGAAAAGGATTCTTCTTTGGCTACTCTATTCATTAATGAAAGATATCATCTACCGTTAAGCAGAACAATACTTTTTTGCATTTCTTATATGTATTGCCATTCGTTATTAAATATCTGGAATTTCTTTTTAACATAATTAATTTTAGTATTTTTTTTTTTGGCGTAAATTAATTGTAGTAAATTTTTAATTAATAATTAGTTTATTAGGTGTTAATTAGTTATTTTCACGGTTAGTTAACTAAATATAGAGACTTACTTGGTAGAATTTTTTCTTTTGTTTTTTTCAATTTAGCTCAAAAATTAGAATGTTATTGCAACTTGTTTACTGTATGGAAGATAAAGTTCATTTAGAGGAATTCGCAAAATTTAGAGTGAAATCAAATAACACTATGGAATTTTGTTATTTTAAATATTATTATGTCCAAAGATTCCATATATATTGTGTAAAGTAACATCATATTTTTGAAATTTTTGATGGAAATACCATTTAATTAAACATTGACAAAATATAAGTTTTGAACTTTTATCTTTTTAAATATCTTTTTCACCTTGATTTTTTTTTTTCTTTACATTTTCACCCCTGTTTGAAATTATTTTAACTTTTTTTTTTTTGACCTACTAATTTTCCCCCTAAACCAAAAGTTTTATCTAAAATTTAAAATTAAAGGAACCTTAGCTAATACTAATTTTAAATTAGCAGTTTATTAAGAAGAAGACACAAATTTCAGAGACTAAACTGAAATTTGCATTCCCAAACCCAACCCTTTCGAGTGACCATTGCACATAGTTGAAAGCTTTGAAAATTGGGTTTGTGAAAGTCATGAATAATTCTGCCAATGCATATATAAAGAAAATTCTCATGTACTGTGCCACATTATATTCCTAATAATCTTTTCAGAAACAAACTCTCTATTGCTACCGATTCGCTTAAAATTCATCAATTTGATATATATTTTATCTGTGATTATATTAGAAATAGTCATTTCTAGTAATGGATCAAAAGAGGAGATCACCTTCGACAAATTAAAACCTGCAGCTTATTCGTTTGCTTTTGTTCTGCAGAGCTCAGTTTCAAGTTTTATACTTTGAAGCAATTCATTGTGCCCCAAGATGCAGGTTTTCTCCAATGGAGCTTTAAGTACACTAAAGCTACGAACTTTAGAAGAAGATGGTAAAGGATGTTGCGTATTTAAATTACAAGGAAAATTAAACTATAATATATATATATATATATATATATATATAAATAAAATATATTAAGTTTTGCTTCTTAAAAATATTATAACCCAAATACACCCAAACAACTATCTAATGGAAAATTTTACAGTGAAGTATATACAGTATTCAAAGCCCCCGTCACCACCAGCTTACGGCCATTTGCGACTGCCGGATTTCGGCGAATTTCCCCAATATACAGGTAAGTACTATCACCTTCCCAACTAATAAATAAACAGTATTAAAAAATAAAGTTACAGAAGTTAGAATTAGAAACAGAAAAATATTGAAAAAGAAAAGAAAAAACTCTAATTCATCTAATTGAATTGCAGCAGCTCTGCTCAAAAGTCTAAACATTAATAATAATAATAATAATAATAATATTTATTTAATCAGTAATTACTAAATGGGATCTCATAAAACAGGCTAGAGTTACCAATTTTCAGAAAAAAAAAAAAGGTAAAAAATATACAGAAATTGAAGCACTAATACAGATTATAGAATAAAACACAAAGAAGTAACAATTAAAGAACTAATATTTTGATTTGAGGATCATAAATCGGCAAAGCAACAGAAAACACCACTCATTTTTAGTCAATAGGAGGAGTAGAAGAATTGGAACACTTACCTGTCAAGAAGACTCTGGCCAGTCGGAATCCACGACGCCGGGGAATGAAGTGAGCGGCGACAGCTGGAGGGAGGAGTGGCTGGTTCGCTGCTGGTGTGGTGGTGGCGTCAGGCGTGGTGCCGGCTGCTGCGCGATTTCAGAGCAGAAGGGAGAGGAGAGTGCGTGTGTTTGGGTTTTAGTCTTAGACAAAATATTAGGGGGTTTTTTAGGGTAAATTACAATTTTACCCTAGATTTTAATCCGTATTTTTTGAAATAGACACTTTTGCTCTTATATTTTGTTACCGACAAACGATTTTTTTCCCTATTTTTCTATTTTAATATCAAATAGAAACAGAAAAGTTAAAAATTAGAAATTATATATTTTAATATTAGAATTATATATTAAATATTATTAAATAATTATATTTATATATATTAAAATATTTTAATTTAAGTAGAAAATGTTATGTTAATATATATTAACATATTATATCAATTTTTCATCGACATCCAATAAAATTGGAACGATATCAATTTTTCATCTTTTTAATAATTTTTTTACATTTTTTCTATAAACTTTTGTAAAATTACACATTTAACCTCATTTACAATAGTGTATATTATTATATTGCGTTATTATATTATTTTGTTAAATTAAAACAAAAGAAAATAAAAGAGAAAACAACATAGAAAGTAATTCTTCACCAAGCATATCAGATTGACGCACCAAAGGGGAGCATAGGACAACACCAACAATAAAGCAGCAAAACTAGCCTAAGGTGCTGTACATCCCCTTTAGGTCCAAAATCAGTCGGAAATAGTTGAAGAACGGTGCAATTGTGCTTAAAAAATCGCAACCCAAAACTGCTAGTGATTTTTCTGGCGTTTTCTCTTCTTGCTTTTGCTTCTTTGTTTTCTCTTATCATCATCCTGCAATTGTTAATCGTCAAAATAGATTGATTTCTGGTAAATCAATTTGTGGTAAATCATCAAAATGGATCATTGGAATTTCTGTAAATCGTAAAAAAATCATCCAAATAACACAAATATAATTTTTTTTTTAATTGGCAAATTAATTTTTTTGGTTTAATTAGGATTTGAGCCTCTTTCATTACTCAATTTATCACAAATATCATTTTAAAATAAGTCTTCATAAAAATTGTAACTAAATTTAATTTTACATATCAACATAAAAATATACCAAATAAATTATTCATGACAAAAAATTACTATGCTTGTAAATAAAAATTATATTCAACAACCACATAATTATATCAAGTAAAATTGCAACTAACAAACACAGAGTATATCTAACAAAATTATAACCAAAGCACATAAAACCTAACTCAAATTCATGTTAAATAAAATTTGCTACAAAAAAAAAAAAATTACTAACCTCAATATGCAAAAATTTTTTTCCTTTTCCATTTCTTTTGAAGCTTTCACCAACAATAAAAAATTCAATCCTACAAATATTAAATTAAACATAAGCTTTTCTAATTCGAAAAAAAATATTACAAATATATATGAAACAAAAAAAAAAATATTTTTTTACACCACAACTAATTTACTTATTTTTCACCTACCTTTATGCTACTTTGAATGGAGCACTGATTGCTGAGAGGAGCAGGGTGAGATTACGGGAAGAGAAAGTAACATTCAGGGATGAAATAAATTGGAGAGTTTGTAGTTGCTGCTGGGTATAATTTTCAGTGAGGAGGTGGGAGGATTTATAGCAATGGGAAGCTATTGGGCAGACCGGTGCATGTTGAGTGCGCCATTTTCAAACGAGCACTGAAAAAAAGCTGGACAAGATTCGCTGCTCTCCGCCAGATTCGCTGCTCGCGTGCTCGATTAGTCCAGTCTGCGCTACCTCAATTGGTGCACAGAGCTAATGTGGCCATCAGTTCGCTGCTTCAAATGGCACACTGAGCATCAATTTGCTGCTTCAAGTGGCACACCGAGTTGACATGTCCGAAACCCGGTCATTTCTTCGTTAGTCCCCCATCAGTTCACTACTTCAAGTGGCGCACCGAGTTGACATGTCCAACGCCCGGTCACTTCTTCGTCAATCCTTTCTCAGTTTTCTACTTCAAGTGGCGCACAATCACCATTTATTCATTTGAAATGGCGCACTGAACATGTGCTCTACCTCTAGTGGCGCACTGAAATAAAAAATGGGTCAACGACACTTCCCTCCCCCCGGAGCACACCAAATTTGGAATATTTCTTTTTTACACACCAAATATATTTTGCATAATCACACTTAAAAAGTAATTATCCCAAATTATCTCAATAAACTTCCATTATTCAGAGGTATGGCCGTGATCAGAACATAGATTTAAGGGTGAGGAAAAATCAAATTTCAAGATTGCTGGACAATTCCTTAAATTTGGTTTCTCCAGAAGATTATATGCTTTACATAAGGAATGGCAGGAACTATTAGCGCAAGAAGAAATCCAGTACAGGCAACGTGCAAAGGTTTGCTGGACCAGGTATGGTGATCGCAACTCAAAATTTTTTAATGCTAGCATTAAATGTAGGAAGTTGAAAAATAATCATATATATGCTTTGAATAACATGAATGATGTTGTGATCCGTAATCAAATTGGCATGGAACAAGAAGTTATTGACTATTTTACAAGTATTTTTTTGTGGTCATTCTGTAAACCCTGCTGAATTATCATCTATTAGTCGTCAGAAAGTTTTTGATGGTGATAATGAAGATTTAATTTCTGAATTTTCTTTGGATGAATTTTGAATTGCTATTTTCCAAATGCAGCCGGATAAATCTCCTGGACCGATGGTTTAAATGCAGGATTTTTTCAGAAATATTGGTCCTAATGTTTTCTGTTCTTTTGTAGCCTGGTTAGATCTTGGTGCTTTTCCTGTTTCTCTTATGTCTACTCTGGTTGTCTTAATTCCGAAAGTCCATAGGCCTGATACTTTAAAAGATTTTAGACCTATTTCTTTATGCAATATTTTGCACAAAATTGTGTCAAAAGTTTTAGCTAATAGGTGAAAAGAGTTGCTGCCTATGATTGTTTCTAAGACTCAATCTGCATTCAATCCTGGTCGCTGTATTATGGATAATGTACTTTTTGCTTTTGAGCTGACTCATACAATGAAATGACATACTAGGGGTAGGGATGATTTAGTTGCACTGAAATTGGATATTACTAAGGCATAGATAGTGTTGACTGACACTTCCTTGTGAATATGTTTGGTTTGGGTTTTTCTGTGAAATGGACTCGTTCGATGATGATGTATGTTATGAGTGTTCATTATTCTTTCAATGTTAACGGGAGGGTGGTTAGGTCTATTTAGCCTACTAGAGGTATTCGTCAAGGAGACCATTTTCACCTTATTTATACATATTGTGTGCGGAGGGCTTGTCTTCTTTGTTTCAGGATTCAGCTAGATGGGGTGGAATTCATGGATACCGGGCTAGTATGATGGTCCCCGGGTGTCTCATCTACTTTTTGCAGATGATTCATTGTTTTCTTTAATGCTATGGATGTAGAGTGCCTTAGAATTAGACAAATTCTTAATTTATATGAAAGAGCTTATGGTCAAGTTGTTAATTACCAAAAGTCTGCTATACGTTTTAGCCCAAACGTTCTTATTGTTAGTAAGGATGGGATTCGAATTTGTTTTGGGATTTTTAGAGATTTGAGGTTGGATCATATCTTAGTCTTTCTTCTATTATTGGTCGTAGCAAGAAGCAAGTTTTTAAGTATCTAAAATATAAAGTCTGAAGTAAAATTAATACGTGATCCAATCTGTTGTTGTCTAGGGGGTAAGGAAATTCTTTTAAAACTGTAGCACAAGCTATTCCGACTTATCCCATGAGTGTTTTTCAGCTACAGATTAGTGTGTGTGAGGAACTTCCACGGATCATAAATTCCTTTTAGTGGGGTAAAAAGATGGGTGGGAGTCGAAAAATTCATTAATTATCATGGGATCGTATGTGCTCTAATGAGTCTAGAGGTGGGATGGGTTTTCGGGATTTGTGAACATGGTAACAAAGCCTACCCTACCGATTTTGGGATAGTGACCCATAATAGGCGGCCCTTAAATGGGCTTCGCACCCGTAATGGATGAATGTAGGCGTGAAGAAGTGGGGGCGTTGGAATTCCACATCGGATAGGAGTAAGGGACATAATGAGTTTAAAAGTTTGGGCAATCCTCACTTATTAACTTGGGTTTTCAAGTGAGTTAGGCCTAGATTCTTTACATGATATAAGAGCCTGCCTTCTCCACTGATATTGGGACGTTGGCCTGAAATGGGCGGCATGTGGACGGGTCTCTGCACCCGTAATAGTGACATCCTGCAAAGAAATTGTTGATGTCACTCTCCAAATGAATCTGAGCATGAGGGGGCGTGCTGGAATTCCACATCGGGTAGGAGTGAGGATGATAAAGAATTTATAAGGCTGGGCAATCCTCACCTGTTAACTCGGGTTTTTAGGTGAGTTAGGCCCAGTTAGAAAATATCAGTACAAAATCTGACTAAAAGTTAATGAAGAAAAAAACAATTATTACCAAGATAAGTTAAATTGTATATAATAAAACATAACCTGAACTGGGAAGGCACCAACAAAAGCCTTGGGTTCCATTTTCATACCACCAGAAGATGAAGCTTTGTAGATCCCATACATAAGTCTAAGATCAAAATCATATAAGAAGAGCTTCAGTCCAAGTTTCACACCCAGCACAAGATCTTTTTTACCTACTGATACACTCGTCACTTTGTATCGGAAACAATCTGGTTTGGTCTTCGTACTACACATAAATATCAAACCACCAAGTTTCATCACCAAGCTTCTCTTTCTTTCTTTCATTTCCTTGACGATTTTCCTTCATATCAAGTTTTCGTTTGTTTATTCCGCTACTTGAGCTCTTCTCTGTACCGCTAGGCTTTCCTTCACTCTTTAGATTACTTCCGCTCCTACTTGAATCCGCTACCTTTTCTTGGCTCTTTCGAGTGTCTTGGTGACTATAATGCTCGTCACAGGCACCATTCTTTTGTATTTTCTCCTCCCTTGAAGTCAGGTTTTGATCATTCTTGCGCTTATGTCCGTTACCTAACTTGTTATCTTGGGCAACACTCTTATTCTTCTCTCTTTCTAAATCTTTTCCGATTTCAAGGATTACCTTGAGCATCTTGCCCTACAGGAATGGCCCTCAATGATTTGGGGGTTCTTTTTATGGATGTTTCTGGTTCAACTAGAGTTTCTACAGGATTCTCAGGTTCTCTATTTTTCACTGTACTTGATGGTGATTTAGCGGATGCTTCCACAGGAATCTCAGTGTCCTTATTGTTCTTCCTAGGTGAAAATGCTTTAGCTGAAGCCTCACCAGGACTTTCTGAATCTTGACTGTTATTCTTTTGTTCCATAGCCTGCAAAGTTAATTAATCTCACTGCATGCAAAATATAAAACGACTTGATTATTTATAGCCCATGTTATAACAAAATGATTTCCTTCAAAAAAGCATGTAAAGATGAAGAGAAGATGCAAGCATCACTGAGGGTTTGCCTACTCCACCTATTGTCCAAACTTAGATCAAATAAAAATAGCAGTCAGTTGCACAAGAGCCAAAAAAGGGACAAACAAATACATTCCAGAACACGCTAATCATAGTAACCACATTTTATGAGAACTTAATAGATTTTTGGATATTAGGCCGTCAAAGCTTCCCCTCACTCTAAAAATTCCTCTATAACTACTTTCTTATCAATTATTCTAAACCTCTAATTTGATTTTATCAAGAAGAAGTTTGATTTAGAAGATGTCAACATATCACCAAGTAACAAGATTATTACAAAATGGAGTTATATGGACCTTGGAATCTAATGAAAAAATAGAGTCATACTCTAGAAATTATTTCAGTCTTTGTATGATCCTATGACCACATGATGCATTGATGCTTTACTTATCCTTTTCCTTTTCTAATAAAAAGAGAGTTCTTGAATGGTGGTAAGAGGCATCTCCTTATAAAATCATTATCACTTATCAATAAGTTGTGTGATTTCTAAATATTTTTTTCTTCTCTTGATCTTTTTACAATTAATTTTACATGTTTTCCATTTTTAATAAAGTATTTTTTGTAATTGTGTGTATCATAGCAAATTATACTATCCAAAAGCGACCCGCAAGTATACAAGGCAATTGTAGCATATCGGTAGCAACTAATGTCGTATTCTCTCAAGGACTAGTGATTAGTAGAACTAACTCTCTTTCTATTACCTAACCAGCAAATTGAATGTGGTGAAGTTTAGGAAATTTAAGCAAAACAAGTGATCGAATTGATTAATTTAAAGCAAACGCACGCAACCAACATCAACTAAATTCCGCAAACAAAACTAATAGTAATTAATGGGCAAAAACGAGAACAACATCTAGAAAGAGTGTCTAGGGATCGTAATCCGCAAATTAATTTTTTATGAATTAAAATTCATCCAATTGATTATTTTAAAATATTCAATTTCCGAAAATTCGACTATAAAAAGAATTCTAATAACTTTCGTATTTATAAAATTCAATTTATCAAAACCAAATACTTACGCTTAAAACATATAGTTCTAATTCATTTTAAGTTCTTAAAAGGATGAAATCAGGTCATGAAATCAACTATCGTTATTCATTTAAAACCTAAGTCGAACAGTTGGTAGCTAAGCAGGCTAACTAGCTCTCTCTGTATTTGATTTTTCGAACGTGAAATCAATTTCCAGAAGTGAAGATCAGTCTTCAAAATTGGTACCTCTGCTTCGTCAATCTCTGTTTACCGCCGTAAACCACTGTTAACGCCGGTGATAGGGCCTGGTTTCTCTCGAAACCAGTCCTCTGTTCTTTGGCCGGGCTCCTCTGTAAAACTCCGACCTCCCTCTTTTGATACTAGTCGCCAACCCCTTGTTACCAGATCGTTCCCGTCTTTTCGAATTTCATATCCAAAAATCCCTTTAGAATCGGTCTTCAGAATCCCCATTCCAGCTCAGCTTCCTCTCGATCAGATTAGCTCTTTTAATCTTCGAATCCTCTGCCATTAAATCTCTGCTTCTTCAAAACGCAGCAGTTGAATGCTCCCTTTTGATTTTCCTTTCTAAAAGGCAAAACACAGCGTCGAGACTATATCCTTCTCTTCCAGATCGCGTCGTGAATCTCCTCAAAATCTTGTTTCAAATCTCTCGAAATCCTTTGAATCGATCACCAACCTCTCCTCTCAAAATCGAAAACTGCATTTGAATCACTGCTGCTTTCCGATTACTTTCGATCCAAAACGCATTGTGTAGAAGCCAA
>CATIWJ010365504.1:0-22369 GCA_949640765.1 Croton laevigatus
AAAAAAAATATGAAAACCAATTAAGTACTCTTGATTTTCCTTTAAAGATTTTTGAAGATAATATCAGGCTTGTAAGCCAAGTAAAAAAAAAGGGAAAAAAAATTCGCAGCTAAATAATAAGGTAGCTGTGTCCTAAATAACAAATCCTAATATAGAGTAAGGATTCAGCGCTGCTTACAAACTACCACATATCAATATAGAATAAGGATTCAATGCTGCTTACGGACTACTGAGTATCTTCCGATTTATAAATGTAGAGGTGTAGGTAACATAACTGATATCCCAATCTTACTTTTCTTCTTCTGTTCTGTTGTAATATTTTTTATTCATTCTTCAAGAAAAGATGGAAGCTGATGATAGGGCGAGAAAGGCGAGACTTTATATTGATAGAAAGGACGACGGTTCTTTTGAAAAATTGAGACAAGATTTGGAAAGGCAAACAAATGATAAAAACAAGGCAATGGAGTTGCTTGAACGTCAAATTTTGAGAGATTTTGCGATTAAAATTAGGAAAGATGCGGATTTGGACCGGAAGAGGAAAGAAACCGCCATTGGAGATTCTGTGAGTGTACAGAAGAAGAGGAAGAGAAACAGTAACGGAGAAGACGACGCGTCCTTGAGCAACAAATCTTGTTCGGAAGACAATAAGAAGAAATTTGATTGCCAAAAAAAGACAAAAAAAAGTGGGAAAAAGAAGGGAAGGTCTGAAACTGTAAAGTTGAATCTCAAAGAGTTGGGATTAGACCCTCCGCCGGATATTCCAGGTGAATGGAAGAGTAAAATCGAAAGTAAAGGAGGAACTGATATCAAATTAGTGATAACGAAACAAATGTTTGGGACCGACATAGACGAGCATCAAGACCGGTTTAATATGCCACGTAAACAAATAAAAGAGGAAACCTTTCTGACAGAAGAGGAGAAAAGAATACTAGCTAAAGGAGGAGAGATGAAGGTGAACCTGCTTCAACCTTGCGGGCACGAGGAAAAATTGATTTTCGCGCTACGCGACTACAAGAAGGAAAAAGACGCTTCCTACATTTACATTTTCAGATCAAGTTGGAAAAAAGTTCTGGACAATAATCATGGCAAAGAATTTGTAAAAAACGACATTATGCAGGTTTGGTCGTTCAGGGTTCGAGGAGAACTTCAGTTTGCTCTCATTAGGATCAAGAAATACAGTGAACTTAAGATTGGTGGTGGCAACGGTGACGGTGGAGATGGCGGAGGAAGTAGTTCCATCATTGACCAACAAGAAGATGAAGCCAGTTCGTACTCTTGTTAATTATGTAATTAGGAATTCAAATTAATTAACACGATAGAATCCAATTAGTATATTTCTAATGCCATCATCTTTGCAGTGAATTTTTTTGTTTCTGTTAGTTGATGGATTATTATATGCAATTATAAAATAGCAATTCAAAGTTCAAAAAAATTTGACTGATTCCATAAGCCATACATTGGCTAAACATGTTCAATTTGATTAACTTCATTCTTTTTCTAATTCATATTGAATACTACTACTTTTTGAAAACCAACACTTAACTTTTCCTCTTGCTTTATCACCCTGCTTTCATTAAGCAGACAACTGTTTGTAATTAAACGAGAGTTCATGTTAAATGAGTAAATTTCAGTCTGAATCTTTATTTCAACCTGAAGAAAGTTATCACAATTCCCTCGATGAATCATCATTCTGAAGACTTTGTAATCGTTAGAATTAGAATTAAACCCAAAACCAGCAAAATCATAGTTGCTGTTGTTGCAGGCACATTTAGCCAAAAACCTAAAATTGGGTTTGGGAGTGTGAATGATTTACTAATAGAAGGAATCTATAGGAGAAATTACCTGTCTGATGTAACTCGGTGACTGTCGCAGAGGCACAATAAGCCATTCGAATAATCCTTCGGCCGAAAGGATACTTGAACGGGAAATGCAACGGATTGTAGTGCTGGAACTCTTGATTCTCAAAACCCACGGAGTATTTATTGATCGACATAAAAGTGATAAAAGCGTAAAGGGTTTGAGAATATGCATGGATGAAGTTAGGGAGATATGGGTGGAAATGAAATTGACGAGAGAGTACCATAACTTGCAGATCCTGGAGCATTGGATCAGGGACTCAGCAGGTAGTTTCAGTAAGATTTGAGTAATAATTTCTTCAGGCAACCAATCCGACATTTGTTTGGTTCCCTCTCTGAACTCACACCCGCAACCCAAATGCAAAACTCGCTCGCAGCCATAAAGACAACTCACTATGCGACACTTTGGTACGGCTCCATTTGAAGCTTCTTGCAATTGGAATGTTAAAGCGACTATCTACTACCACCTTATCCATACTCTAATCTACTAGGTTAATAACAAGTTAGCATAATTAATTAAAAAGAAAAAAATTAACACAATTAATTATGAGAGAAGAAATAAATTTATATTTAATTTTTCTCTCTCCTAATTAATTATGCTAACTTGTCATCATCTAATTGATTGGTGCACAAATAATATGACAGATAAGTCTACCTAAAAATATTTCTCCTTTTATAGCATATTCAATAAACTAACAAAGAAAACTTCTACTGATTTAGGATTTCTTTCCGAAAGTTAGAACAAGGAAAAAACTGTTTCTTAACATCTCTTTCATAAAACCTCCAAATACATGCCAATAACATTTTTAACCCTCTCCACTATTTCCTTTTTCACTTTTAATCTCCGGATATATTAGTGGACACTTTTAGCCCCTAAACTATTTAAATTAAATCCCGCTTGCACCTTCCGTCTAAGAGATAACGGAAGGTATGTAGTGCATACTCGTGGTAGGCACGTGATGGCTGCTAAAACTCATCTCTCACTAACAAAATGCCCTCTTTTTGGTGCTAAACAATGGGTTATGGCTATTTAGTAATAAACTTATGATTTTTGCGGATATTTGCAGGATAAGTTAATTTTAAGCGACTAAAATGAAATTTGACAAGAAAATGTCATCTCCCTCTCCCTCTCTCTCTCTCTCGTGTGAACCAAAAAGAAAACCCCTCTTTTGATTTCCCTTTCTGACAAGACACCATTCTGATCTAAAGCCGGAAACGTTAAATGACTGGTCCTTGCGAATATACCCAGTATAAATCGCAACCCTTTTCTTCATAACAAAATGGGCAATAGGTGGTTTGATTATTATTTTGTTTGTTTGTTTTGTATATAAATGTCAAATCTATCTATTATATTCGTAATTTGTGATTTAATAACACCAACTCAAGCTTCTTAGTATAAACCTTCACAATCTTGTCTTTGAAAGAAGCAGGCAACAAGTGATTGATTATTATTTTTACAAAATCGATAGCGGCGGTCTGATTATTAGTTTTACAAAATTGTATTTGTCTGTTCATATGCCCATTCAGTTTGATTATTATTTTAACAAATCATTTTGTTCCCTTTAAATTCTTCAATCTGATGCCTGGGATGTGGGAATCTTCAACGTCCGTCGCCATCTCCATCTCCAACTCCAAAGCTCTACAACGGCGGTGAATTTGATCGTGGTATAGCAGAAGAAAGAAGACTAAGTGTTTTTATTTTTGAATAATTTAATTAATTATTTCTTTAATTTTCAATTCTATATACAAACCCAATATCAAAATATATATTTAATTAATTACAGTCGATGAACAACAGAGAGGGGATTTTCTTTCTGTGAGGGATTTTCAAGCCAAATTTTATTTTAGTCCCTCAAAATTAACTTACCCTATAAAGACCCACCAAAATAATAAGTTTATTACTAAATAGCCCAACATATTGTTCAACACCAAAATGGAGTTGTTTTGTTAGTGGGAGATGAGTTTTAGCAGTCTTCACGCGCCTACCGTGAATGTGCACAACACCTTCCGTTATCTCTTGGACAGAAGATAACAGAAGGTGTGAGTGTGATTTAATTTAAATAATACAGAGGTTAAGAGTGTCCACTAGTATATCGATGGACTAAAAGTCAAAAAAATGAGATAGTACATAAGGTTACAAATGTTATTGGCCCCAAATATAATCTATATATCTTCGTATCATACTCTGATTGATATATATACTGATTGTTGAAATTAAAATTTTCAGACCAAGAGTTGCTGTTGAGGACAAGCTAATATGCGGATCGAAAATCCTGAAGGTTACTTTCATATAAAATCTTGCAAATGGCTTCTACCCTCTGATTCAAAATTGGATATTCTATCTTCAAAAATCTGGAAAAATTTAGCACCGCTGAAAGTGCAGCTGTTCTTTTGGTTTCTTATAGGTCTAAACACGAAGGAATCCCTCGCTCGCAAGAGTACAATAGCAGTCTAAGAAAGCTTCTCTTTACTCTCTAATTCCTTGTAGAAAAATGTATACCTTGATATTATCTATGAAATCTGTAGTTTTACTTCAATTGTTAAAATTTAATATAATTTGTTTCAGCAGCACATATATCTAATTAATTTTTTCTTTAACCCCTTTGCTAGTACCTTAAAAAAGAAACTCCTCCTTTGATGACTGTTGTGAATTTGATTTGTTAACATACATATATTTTACACCATAGAATTGATTTTAAGGTGCGTTTCAAAGCAAGCCAACGCAAGAGCTCATGTTCTAGCTAGAGGTTCTTACAGATATACAAGCCTAGCTATATGTGATTCAATCCTGGATTGTCTATGGTACTCTCATGATTGATAATGAAGTATTTCTCTTTCTAAAATTTGTACAAATTTCAGAAATTAATTGGAAGGTGTGAAACACCAATCTGAGTCTGAAAGTCCAATGCATATTCGTAGCCTTTAAGTTTAAACGAACAGGATTCATCATTTCTATTTAGGAAATTAACACTTGAAATTAAGTCCAACAATAAGAAATTTCTTAATTCACTTGAAATAGAAGCATAACAGAAGAACTATAAATTCAATACCATATCCATATTAGCATCAAAGCGATTCTATAACAGCAAACATTCATATGCACAAATTAACAAAAGTACTACAAGAAGCTAGAATCTTATGCATATGATAAGCAGAGCATCAAATTCTTGCTGAGAAAGTTGAGTACTTTCACAATTCAGCAGAGAATATGATTTTGGAACGCAAAGATGGTTAAGTTGTAAACTAAATTAAACTCCAAGCTAGTCAATTAATACTAAAAATAAGTAGAAGATTACTGTCGGGTGCCGCTTCTGCATCTCTTTCGACGACACTTTCCCGCAACATTGTCTTTGTCAAGTAATGCAATACTCTCTATGTAAGTTTCAGCAAAAGCACCTGCAGACAATGCAGATTGCAAAATGAATCTGCGAGAAAACTTTAATATGATTTCTCCACTCTTTTTGAAACCCATCACAAATACATGCCCTCTTTTTGTATCACCAACCTTCGCTAATTTCTTCCATGACTCTGCAACCCCATACTCCTCCATCACCCATGCACAAGTACTTAGATTATCTATCAATGCAAGTGATGAATCACCAAAGATCTTCAGAGGAAAATCACATGTAGTATTTTTCGGCAACATAATTTCACCAACAACCTCAGTCTTAATATCAAACACCAAAATAAAACCTCCCACCCCCCAATGAAATGCATTGTTCAAGAAAGCAGCTTTCCGTAAGCAATAAGGCTTGTAGATACTTATGTTAGTAACCAAATGGGTGGGTGCAATAGCTATAATCTTCCAAGAGTTCATGTTAAATGAGTAAATTTCAGCCTGAATCTTATTTTCAAACTGAAGAACTTTATCACATTTATCTCGACGAATCATCATTCTAAAGACTTTGTAATCATTTGAATCAGAATCAAACCCAAAACCAACAAAATCATAGCAGGCACATTTAGCTAAAAAAGTAACATTGGTTTGGGGAAGTGGGAACGATTTACTAATTGAAGGATTCCACAGAATGAAATTATCTTCATAAGTGTCTGATAAACGACGTCTATCGCAGAGGCACAACAAGCCATTCGAATAACCCACCGGCCGAAAGAATCTAGAACCGGACTTGAACGGAAAATGCAACCGCTTGTAGTTGCGTAGCGCTTGATTATCAAAACCCACAGAATATTGATCGATACCTAAGTGATAAAGAAGTAAGGGGTTAGGGTTGGGTTTGAGATGCATTAGGGAGATATGGGTGGAAATGAAATTGGGGTTTTTTATGAGAGAGTACCATAACTTGCAAACCCTAATGCATTGAATCAGGGATTCAACAGGGAGCTTCAGTAAGATCTGAGTTACAATTTCTTCAGGCAAACAGTCCGACATTTCCTCGGCTTGTTCTCTCACACGCACACAACACTGAAAAGCAAAAAACCCTTTGCTTCTCTTCTTCTTCTTCACTAATCGTAATAATTGTCGTTAAACAAGCCCAAAACAATTTTTTACAATCTGCCCCATTATTAAACACATCTCTTTCAATTATGCCTTTATTTAAATTTCTGGATAGAATTGGTGATCAAAGTTTCAAAGTAGGGTGCAATAAGAAAAAAGGTTTAAAAGAGGGTAGAAATGGTTAATAGACTAAAGTTGAGGGTGAAATAATGGTTTGGTCAAAAAAGGGCAAAAAAATTGATGGAATGGCCCATAAAAACATAAAGCCTCGTGTATATTTAACAAAATTCAGGAATCTAATAGTTTATTCATAAATAATTGAGGGAGTAGAGAGTAAATATTCTTTAATAGTGGGACCAAAATGATAATTATATGTAATGCAAGACCCTAATTGCAATTTTATTTAAACTTATACCCTAGTAATTAACGTCAATTCGAGGAACCTCCACCGCCATCAGCGAAGTGAACAAAACCTCTCCTTTCCCTGTTGAAACCCTGTAATTTGCAGCTTCATTTTCATATTTCAGTCGAATCATAGTTTCATTTGTTATATTCCCCCATTCTGCTTCTTCTTTTTCATCCTGTCGACTCTGCTCTGCTGGTTTTTTTTTTCTCCAATTCCTTTGGTATGACCTGAAAGTCTGCTGTGTCAATACATTAGGACGTTTGCGCTTGTTCTTATGCATTTTGCTATATTAAATTTCAATGCTTTTAATGTTTCCATGCTCAAATTCTATTTTAGGTTCTTCAGTTTGCTAGATTCTTAACTTGTTGGACTCTTCTTCCCCTGTTTTTGGTTTTTACTTTTATTCCTTCAAGGCCTTTAATCTAATTCCCTTAGTTAAATTGTATTTAATCGGTATTAATTCTTGTTTGAATGTGATGACATTGAGAGATTTTTATTTGGTATTATTTTCGGTCTTCTAGTTAATTTAGATGTAATTGTAATGTCAAAGAGGGAAGAAGTTTCATATCTGTGAATATCAATATTTATTTGCATTGCTTGCTTATGTTTCAACTCAGTTGAGTGGTGTTTTTCTTGAAAATTCAATTTTGCCATCAGTCTTTTCTTGTTTGTAACTAATGGTTATTGCTGTACATTTCTTGTTCTTCTTTGGTTCTATTGTAATTTGTCACTCCAAGGTACTTCAACCATATTTGTTTTCCAAAGTCATATTTTTTTTTGTTCATGGTATGTCTTATTTATTTTGCCTAATTAGTGCAGATTCTGGATTCAATGTTATTTGTGTTAATTTTTGCAGTGGTACTGATTCACAAAGAGGAAATAAGATAAATTCAAGAAAATTTCTGTTTGGAGGGGATATAAAGAAACTCGTCATCATTCTCTATGAGAAGCCAAAATGATTTGACAGTCGTGTGGTGTGAAGGAGCTGGATTCTGGACTTATGGTTTCTTTCTCCTTTTGAAGTAAGAAATTATTATATATAAGTGGGCAAAACAAAATGAGTTGTGCAGTTTTCCCTCATAATTCTATAGGAGAAATCTATTGTTTTCTTGGCTCATATTTATGCTATAAACAAGCTGGGCCTAGTTGTTCTATGACAAAAGCATCAGTCTTTGATCCAGATCATTCCATGAAGTATAGTCACAGAAATGGGTCTTGTTTATGGACAGATGTACAATCAAGAAGAACTTTGTTTTCTATGAAATGTAGAGGATTTAAAAGAAGTGTTTGTACTATTGATAGAGTTGATGAAAATGATCATGATGAATGGAGCTCTGAAACACATATGGGTTCAGGGGGAAACTTCAGGGAACAAATGAGGAGAAAGCGCCATGGAACCCCAATATTGTCTATTGATGGTACTGTTGTTGAAAATGATGAGCAGACCAACAATGAAATTCTTCAACTTCTGTGCAAAAATGGGAGGATCAAGGATGCACTGAGGCTCATAGATAGTATGGCGCGGAGAAATCAAATTCCCCACTTTGTTTGTTGCACAAATGTAATCAGGGGACTGATTAACACTCAACAGATTGATAAAGCTGAGAAGGTACTTAAAACCATGATAATGTCTGGTGGGGTTCCAGATATTATTACTTATAACATGCTGGTTGCAGGTTTATGTAAGAGAGGAAGATTAAAATCCGCCATTGATCTCCTTGGAGATATGAGCTTGAGTGGTTGCCCTCCTAATGTGATCACTTACAATACAATAATTCGTAACATGTTTGATAATGGAAATTTTGATCAAGCCATTCAGTTTTGGAAGGAGCAATTAAGGCGGGGATGCCCTCCTTATCTGTTAACTTACACGGTTCTTGTTGAGCTAGTCTGTAGGTATTGCGGAACTGTTCGGGCTCTGGAAGTATTGGAAGATATGGCAACTGAAGGATGTTATCCTGATCTTATCACCTATAATTCATTGGTTAACTTTTCTTGTAAAAGGGGTAAGTTTGAAGATGCAGCATTGATCATTCATAACATTCTGTCTCATGGGATGAAGCCCAATGCTATTACCTATAATACACTTCTCCATCTGCTCTGTAGTTCTGAGTTATGGGATGAAGTTGAAGAGATAATTGCAATTATGAAAGAAACTTCCCAACCTTTAACTGTAGTCACCTACAACACAGTGATTAATGGCTTCTGCAAGTCTGGCCTTGTAGATCGTGCAATTAACTTTTTCCATCAAATGGTTTGCGAGAACTGTTTGCCCGACATTGTCACTTATAATACACTCCTTAATGCATTATTTAGAGAAGAAATGGTAGATGAGGCCCTTGAATTATTCAGACTTTTAAGCCTCAGCAATTGTTCTCCTGGGTTGATTACTTATAATACTATGATTGATGGGTTGACTAGACGGGGCCGTATGGATAAAGCAATGGGATTATACAATCAAATGATAGAAAATGGGATCAATCCCGACAGTATTACACATCGTTCGTTAGTTTGGGGGTTTTGCTCAAAGAATCAAGTCGAAGATGCTGTTCGGGTACTTAAGGAGATGGGAAAGAGAGACCACAACATCAGTAGTAATACATACAAATTGATGATCAATAGATTGTGCGAAAATAAGAAGGTGGATAGTGCAATACAAGTACTTGAAATGATGTTTTCGAGTCCATTCAAGCCAGACGAGGGGATTTATTCTACCCTAATTAAAGGTGTAGCAGATGCTGGTTTGACAGAAGAGGCTAGTGAATTGCGTAAGATGCTGACAGACAAAAGGATTCTTAAATTGCAAACTCGCGAGTTAATGTGAAAGAGAATGTTAACTCAGCTATATTATTCTCCTTGAGGTATGATCAGGATTGTTGCTTTTCTTTCCTCACTCTTCCATAGGCTCAGGATCTTTTTTCCATATATAATATGTTTGTAGTTGCTTAGCATGCTATAGAGTTGTAGTTTGTCCCTTTTATTGTGTTGGTTTCTTTTTTTTGTTAACTTTGAGGTTACTGTACAACTTTTTTCTGGAGAATTAAGAAATTACAAGGTTGAAACCTGAATTCTTTATAATTTTCCTGCCATTGATCATATAAATCCGCAGTTTCTCTGGTATTGAGCTGAAATGTTTTGCTGCATCTCTATAAGATTATTCTTGAATTCCATTTGGAGATGTGTTTTGTGAGGCATTCGGTTTGAATAACTGAGCTTCAATCGCAAAAATTTATAGTCCAGTAAACATAGGAACACCATTTCTACAAGATGAAAAAATGGATCAGTACTGTACAGTTTTGCTTCCTGGCAGTGTAACAAAGTTAAGAAACAAAAGGAAAAAAACGCTTGTTAAAATGCAAAGATGCAGAAGCCTCGTACTGAAAACAATCTGATAACTCTTAGGGTTAATACAAAGGTTAAAATCAAGACATTTTGTTCTATAAAACTGTCTTGTTTTCCAGAGACATGAACATAGAACAATAGAAACTATTTTATGGAATCTAAGAAGCTCAAATCTTTGTAAACATCAAGCAAAGGGAAAGTTCTGTTTAAACGTCTGAATGAATCTTCAGAAATAGCTTTCAAACTGTGAAGAGCACTTGCCAACTCCACAGCTTCAGCTCGTAAACCTGTAAAACCAATGCCTTCGACTAACAAAGTGTAAGTGGTTTCATTTGGCTTGCATCCCTTTTCAATAATTGCAGCTAGAATTTCAATGGCGTCATTTACTCTGTTTGCTTTGCACAATCCAAGAAGAATTATGTTATAACTCACAAGATTTGGCTGGAACTTGCTCTTTTCCATGTCTACCAGTAGCTCAATAGCTTCATTCACCATTCCATCTCTGCACAAACATGAAATGAGTGAATTATAAGTTATCTCATCCGGATCGATCCCTTTGTTAAGCATGTCCAGCATCATTCTTAACGCTCTCTGTCGATTGCCACAGCCCCATAATGCACTGAACATTGTATTGTAAGAACTGGCAGTTGGAGGACAACCTACTTCGTCGAGCTTTTGGAAGACTTCCAATGCATGATCAGGCTTTCCTGTCTTGCATAAAGCAGCCATTATTGTGTTATAGTTCACAATATCTGGCAAACAACCATCAGAAATCATATCATCTAAGAATTCAACTGCTACTTGTAATTTTCCTTCTCTGGAGAAAGCTGCAATCAATGGATCATAACAATAAGCATCTGGCTTCAAACCCTTTTCCTTCATAGACTTCAGCAAGTTCACTGCTTCTTCTGACTTCCCGTCGTGGCAAAGTGCACCAATCAAAATGCTATGAGTAACAACATTTGGCTTACAACCTCTGGAAATCATCTCACTTAATAATTTCTCCCCTTCATTCCATTTCCCTTGATTCAAAAGTGCTCTTACTAGTATATTATAGGTGATTACATCTGGCTCACAGCCCCTAGAATTCAAGCTTCTAACAAGACTAAAAGCTCTATCCACCATACCTTCTCTACACATACCTCTAATTATAGCATTATAAGTAAAAGTATCAGGCTGAAGCCCTCTTTCTAACATTTCATCTAAAAGCTTCATAGCTTCACCAATCCCTCCTTCAAGAATGGTTGCTTCTATCAAAATTGTGTAAGTAATCACAGTAGGTTTGCAATTATCTTTCAACAGTTCTTGAAACACCTTGAAGGCCAAATCAAGCTTTCCTCTACTACAAAAACTCCCAATCATTATATTATACGTAACAACATCAGGTGAAAATCCCCTGCTTTTCATTCGATCAAGAACTTTAATAGCATTGTCAATCTGATTAGCCTTACAAAACCCGCTAATCAGCGCATTATAAGCAAAAACATCAGGCTTACCATGTTTTTCCAAAATTTCCATGACTCTAACAGCCTTGTCTATTTTTCTTGAACTGAAAAAACTTTTAATAAGCTTTGTACACATGATAACATCAGGCTCATAACCTTTATCAACCATACAGTCAAGAAAGTAAAGTGATTCATTATATTTTCCAGCTTTAAAAGACCTATTAAGCAATTTTGTGAGATGCATCTCTTTGAAATCAAGGGATAAGACATGGGTTGGTCTTGTTTCAGCTGAAACTCTAATCTTTGGTGGGTTTTTAAAGTTGGTAGTATCATTATTCAAGTTCAATTTAGGGTTTAAGCAGCCAATTGCAGTGGTGTGAAGTGAATTTGAAGTGGGTTTAAGCTGTTGGGTGGTGAAAGGGATGATCTCAACGGAAAATGAAGTCATGATAATTTTGTTATATGTTGTTCAGTGCTTATGGATTATCATTTTGCAAGAGAATTATGGAGAGAGAGTACCTGGAGCTGGAAATTTGCAGGAAAAGAGCAGTTACTACAAAAAGCTTTGGCAATTGGCAATGGAGAAGTTGTCTGTGTGGAAATTTTGGCTGAGAGTTATTACGAAAGGAACAATCTTTATGTAGATAGGTTGATTTCGATAGGATTACAAGACATACGTTGTGGATAAGGAGCCACATGGATCAGATTTAAACCCGACCCAATTACAATGTCCTAAAATAAAAGTTAAACTAATTTGAACATTTATTTTAAGAGAAATTAGAGCATAGATATATTTAATGTTTGCTTAAATATACTTTTCACTCTGAACTTTGCATTTTCACCCTAGATTGGACTTCAGTTAAATTTATGTGAGGCCTTTCAAATAGCACCGCCAGCCCATCAAATTGGCTGAAACTGATGAAATTTGGAAGTTAGAGGCACTAGAAGTGTAATAAAGCATCATGTCAGCTTCTTACTCCTCTTAATAATTTATTATCAATTGATTACTTATTTTAATTTTACAAAAATTCAAAAAAAAAAAAAAGAGTATGTATTAGTCTCTGAAAATAGACAGGGAGTGTTATTCTTTACATGTGCATTGTAAATCAATTCTAAACACTGAAAATCTATAGGATGGAATTGGATAGTAAATCAAGTTCAAGTTCCCTCTCGCCATTCTGAAACCCGTCATAATCTCCGTTGACTGAGGGATTTTTTAGCCTGTCATAATCTCTTACAACATTAGACTAACTATAATTTACTAAAAGAAAATGATAAAATACTAAATTGTATTGGAACCTAAATAGGTATTTCACCATGAAAAACATTGGCGATTGCTGAACTTGATACAGTTACTTCCAGAATTACACAATTTAAACTTAAGAATTTGTATGTATCATACAAGGCAGCCAAATTCAGCACTGAAAACCATAGTATAGATGTGAAGCTCGCTGTATCCATCTTGCAAGGATTTGATATTTAACATATTTTAGCACTTCCTTGTATTAGGACAGAATCATAAGTTAATTGCAGGCCTAAACCTTGCCAAAAGAACTTTGGACCCAGATATCTTTAAAACTAATGTGCGTTCTCATTCAGCAGCCCTCTAGATGCCCCCCCTATGTAGTCAAATTGTTCCACAATGAGGATCTTTCAGGACAAGCTGCATTTAACATGGTGAAGCTTCCGGCATTTAGCTTCTTCATTAGTTCAGTGCCCAACAATCTGGGGAGTTGCTGATGCATACAACCAATAGCATAAGCATTCAACTTGATATTTTATTAAAATAAGCATCTCATGGAATGGAGTATAGAGGAGAGGAAATGAATTGTTACCTTTATCAACCATAAAATGTAAGTAGCAGAATGTACTGCTTGTGCTGGAAAATCCTCGTAGTCATTATCAGGTATAGTTGCACAGGAATTTACAAGACATAGTTCATTATCCAAAAAGATGTTAACATCAGCTGCCACGCAGAATTTGTCGTCAGACTGGTGGGTTAATTTTGCAAAATGCTTCATCCAGGACAGGGAAAGGAACCGGCGATAGAGCCACAGAGCCTGTATAGCAAAATACAACTTGAATGGAAGTCCAAGGCACTACCTTATTAAGGCAGTTTATACACCAGTAAACATTATTTCAGATTTTCTTTTATTTTCCTATTTAAGATAAAGACATGTCTTCTAGACCTGTTAAGCAAATACAAAATACAAGCCAATAGAAGGGATGCATCAAGGATCTATACTTCCTATCCACCTCCACCAATCACACAACCAAAAAGAAAGCCAAGTCTGAGAGTGGTACCTCTCTCCCCACAAATTTTTTTATCAATTCTTCGTTCCAGTGAAGCTCCTCCTGTCATGTGACCATACAATCAAGATGTCAGTGAACCAAGACACACAGTAAAATCATTCAGGGAAAATTATCAACAGCTGAAGGAACTTTCAGAGATAAGACAGTTGAGTATCAATATACCTGCCAAATTCGATAAATTTCAACATCGTTATCAGAGGATTGAGCTTCTTGTTTGTGGCAGGACTCCTCTAGAATCCTGAGCATTAGTCTCTGCAATTAGGCAAGAAATCAAATAATGGCACACAAAATTCAAGGCACTTACATGATGAACATAGAAAGAGCTACAATAGTTATATTGTACTATATAACATGTTTAAGAGTTTAATTGCTGCTGGCATCAATAATAGGCAAGCCATGTTTGATATTCTATGAATGTCCGGACATATATAAGTTACCGTGCAAATATCCTAAAACCAACAAATAGATGATGCAATGGTTGTGTGATACAAAGATAGTGGGGTCTGTAACAGCTCCTCTCTCTTTTTCTCCTTTGCTTATTTTATTTATTTTAAACTTAGTTTTTATTAATCTGAGATTGAGATTCTAAGCTGAAAATAGAACTTACTGCACGATAATGGAAGCAAGAATTGTCAGCAGCATGCAACCCGGCCCAATTTCTGGATTTCTTTAATTCAAGTAGCACCTGAGGCAAAAATTAAGGGTCATATAAAAGAGTTTAACAATTCACAAGAATGAAAAGAAAAAGATAATTATCCAAATTATTAAGAACCTCGGCAAATGAAATTAATCAAAACCAGAAAATAAAGCCAACATAGTTTACTAGACTGATAAAGGGAGAAAGAAAAGCCAATGTGCAATTATCAAAATGATCCTTCCAAAGAAGGTTTAAGGAGAATAGCTAAAATAACACGCTAAAAGTAAAAGCATTCATACCATCTAAAGAACTTTGAAACTAACCTGTTCTCTTGTCATATATGAAACCAACCAGCAGCGATGATTCCATGCTCGATAATTCATCTTTGATCTCTGCAAAGTAAGTCAACATCGCATCAATAACATCAGTTTTGTATATCTAACACAGCAGTGGCAATATGTAATGTTTGGTGGGCAAGCATAAAACTGTTCAGAAACTAATCAAGAATAGCATTAGCATGTATATTCCTTCGATTGTTATAATGGCTCCAATTGCAGGATACGCTTCTAAAATTTGTTTATAAATATAAATGCTACTAGTGACATTAATGTGAATGTTACCAAGCAAAAAAGCTGCTGATACAAGAATTACTACTACGGAAGTTCATGAACCTTCATTAACAAATAGTATCCAATTCTGAACTGAATTTAGACCTCAGCTATTTTCTCAACTAGCTCGGATTCTTTCCTTAGAATTTCTTGCATAGTTGAACATTTTCCAGCAATCATGTTGATCACCCACCGCCTGCAAAAAGTTATATCATACACACCAGTCCCCAAGACATTCAGAAATATAAACTGAGAATAACAGAAAACTGTTGATGAATGTTACCTGTGGCACCAAGCCTGTTCACTTTTAGGTGAATAAGAAAGGACAAGGGCTGACAAGAGAAGTTCATCAATAAACATTGGGATGTGCTGCTTCTTCGACAAAATTGATTTCCTGAGCGATCCATAAAAGGAACAAACATGTCTTATCATCATCATTAAAAGTTCAAAACCATGAAGCATTTAAAGCAATACTCTTTTATGTCTTGTAGAACAAAACAAAGAAGTTCACTTTCAAACTGAAATTTCAACCATCAAAGATCATAGGAAAGATGAATAATACCTGGAATTCCACGCAGTGCCAAAATCACAGCTTAACAATAGTATTGCTTTGCAATGCCTCATGACCTCACTTTCAAAAGATGAAAAATTCTCTGATGTGCTATAAATATTATCGATTCTCCTGTATTGTCCAATTGCCACCATTAATGCATCTTTGGCAGCCTTGTACAATTCAAGGATCACATGAGTTGAAATTCCCAATTTATGGTCTCGGTTCCAAAAATTTGTACTTTCAAGATCCAAAGCATTGGCATTCGCCATGTCTGAGCTCAAGATTCCATCTTTTAATTGAGAATCGCTGCTTTCAGCTTCTTTACTTAGGATTTCAAATTGGGATGGGTGAATAAACCCTACTTCATCACTGCACGGGAGTAAAACATCATAATTGATAATCAGAAAAACATAATCAAATAACAATAAAATATTTATTAAAACGAAAATTTAACTTTACATTAGAGGGTCAGACTCTAAAATGCGCTCGAATCGATTCAATAAATCAAAATTCTTCTCTTCCGAAACTGAATTTTCTTTGCTCATCTTCACTTGTCTGCACAACTGCTCCAAGGCCAAAGCTCAGTTTTCTTTCTGTTTTCGCCGTTATAGTTACCCAGATCAATAATTTCGATTTAGTCCCTCTGGTTAGATAAAATAACGAAAAAATCCCATAAAGTTGGTATTTTACACCTTTTGTCCCAAAAAGTAGCAGACGGTGGCCACGTGTGGATCACGTGAGACTCCAGCCATCTCCTACCGCGAATATGAGAGAGAGAATGAGAGAGAGATTACAGTATCAAAATGGATAGAAACGATTAAAGGAGGAAAATAAAAAAGAGAGAGAACAATGAAACAAAAACAACTGTTTTCGTTTTCGTTGTTTTAACAAGAAAAACACTTTTTTAGTCTTTTTCTTTTCCTCTTTTACTTCAAATAAAAGAAAAAAAACCCAAAAAACTAAATCCATTTTCTGCAAAATTCTTTTCTGATATCTTTCACAAACGAAAGATTTCTCTTTTTGATTTGATTTCTTTTTTTTTTGGAAAGATTCCTACATTTCCATTTTTTTCATGGTTATTGTGGAATGTGCATTCATGATGGGTTTTGATCTCCATTTATTTCATTAGTGGGGCAAATCCTTTATCTATTTTTCTTCTTCTTTTGATTATTTTGTTTGTATAATCATCAAATTGATTTTAGAAACACCATTTTTGAGGTTTTTTTTTTTTTTTGAGGTTTTGATTCTTGTATAAATAATTAAAGCTGGCTGATAATTCTCTGCCAAAAAATTTTGTTACTCAAATAGATTTTAGATTTTGAGTGCTGAGACAAAAACCTTCTTCAATTTGTTTCATCAATTGCGCATTCAAATCAAGGTTGATCATGGATCATATAATTGGGGGCAAATTCAAAATGGGTCGAAAGATCGGTGGTGGATCCTTTGGCGAGTTATTTCTTGGTTAGCTAGATAACACAAGTATGCATATATGTCATTGCAATTTACTTTTGGCAGAAACTAATTTTTTGCTTTTGGCTTGATTTGGTGCAGGGGTTAATGTACAGAACGGAGAAGAAGTTGGTATAAAACTGGTATGATTATGACTGTTTCTAATTTTGATCCAAATGCCAAGTTTATATCTTGACTTATTAATGTTTTCCCCCTTTTTCCCTTTTGTGTTGAAATATATTGGCTGTTGAAGGAAAAATTAATAGAAGTTTATATAATATAACTAAAAATTTAGGTTCAAGTGATTGGAAATCTTTAAGATGCAATGTACTTTGGGACGCCAAATCTTTTACTTGAAAAAGCTGGTTTGTTATTGTTTAATCTGCATTTCAATTAGTACATTGTTGCCTCTTGCAAGTGATTGGAAAAGCTCCTTTATTTATTTATGAGAATGTAAAGTGAAATTTCAGTTTTAGTAAGACTGCCAGAGGTCTCTTGAGTGGAGATAGGGATTGACATCATAATCTGTTTGAAATGATTCTGATGGAAAAGCCCAAGAAGAAAGACAGCTTAATATAATATGCATAGGTGTATTAAAGTCCTTACAAGACTTACTTGAAGAACAGTCGAAGATCTTATCATCTTTTAATGCAAGATCTTCACCATTTAGAGGTTTGATGAATATATAATAGTGTCCTACAGTTATTTGTCAATTTTCTTGAAATTAATTTATATAGCGAACGAAGGAGTTGAAACAAGCATGCCAAATTTACTAGCATCTTCTATGATTGCTACATTAGTGCTGAAGTGATGCAGATATCGCATGTGCATATATTGATTTTGTTTGTTAAGTGCTCTCACAGAGTGCTACTTTAACCTGTGTCTGTTCCCGTGTTTTATAAGATTGATAAAAATTTCTTCAGCAAAGGGCAGGGATAGGTAGAGATACCAGATGTGTTATTCAACAAGTCTCATTGTCATCTTGTTTTCCCTTTTAATTTGTGGTTCAGTTTAAGAAAAGGGCAACCTGTTGAAATACAAATGATATTTTATGGTGTATTATATTGGACTAAATTTACTGTTGTGGAGCTCTGACATATTTCTTTTCAACTTTAAGGAACCTGCAAGGACCAAGCACCCTCAGCTTCACTATGAATCTAAAATTTACATGCTTCTTCAAGGAGGAAGTAAGTTTAAACATTTTGTCTTGTTGAAAATAAGCTGACTGTGTAATGCATCAGAACTGACAATTTTGCTTCACAAATGAATGATGGCTGTCTGACTCTTATGCTTTGGTTTAATACAGCGGGAATTCCTCAACTCAAGTGGTTTGGTGTTGAGGGGGAGTTCAACGTCATGGTTATTGATCTTCTTGGGCCCAGTCTTGAAGACCTGTTCAACTACTGCAATAGGAAGTTCTCTTTGAAAACAGTGTTGATGCTAGCTGATCAGTTGGTTTGTATTTACTGCTCTTCCTATTTTTTGACTAGCCAAATAAGCATTCCTTGTTATAAGTTATTTCATTAATCCTTAATTGCTATACAGATCAATAGAATTGAGTATATGCACTCGAGGGGTTTTCTTCACCGTGATATAAAGCCTGACAACTTTCTAATGGGTTTAGGACGTAAAGCCAATCAGGTATTGATTTCATGCTGGCATTTATTCAACTGAAGTTAATTGTGTGTTCAAAGTTCATCTCTTGATATTAACTTTCATTTCTTGTTCTTTTTTTTTTTTTCTTTTCCTTTTCTTGACATACATGGTCTAGAATTTATATGATTAACTTGCTATTATTATTCAAATGAATTTTCATATACTTTTTCTGACAAGGATTACACTAAATCCACGACTTTTATCAACTTCTGTTTGTTTTACCTCTTTTGCTGAATGTGCAGAGTTTGAATGGGGTTCGTTCTTTTCCTGTGTTTCAAGACTTCTTTTCTGTGCTATTCTATAATTAAATGAAAGAACATCTATGTGATGGATGTTTAAGCTTCAATACGCAGCCATAAAAACAGAATTTTTTGATCATTGATAGAAATCAGGTTATCAATGTTTATAAGAGGTTACGTAGTTGAAAAGACTAGGAAGGAAGCAATCTAATGTTAAATGTAAAGTTTCAAAAATGTCTCAGGTTCTAGTTTATTCACTTTAACTGGGAAGCGGTTAGTATTGTGTACTGGAAGCTTGTTACCTTTGTTTTGAGATATGCACTTTAGATAGCATAACTCAAGCATTTTGTTTCCCTAATGCAATTCCTGATTTTATTGTACTGGGGAGATTTTTTTTTTTAGTTATTATTGAGTCGCTATCTAATTGCTACTTGACTCTGCAACAGGTTTACATTATCGATTATGGGCTAGCAAAAAAGTATAGGGATCTTCAAACTCATAAGCATATACCATACAGGTATTGAATTCTGTCCAAACTTCAGATGATGCCTGGATTGATTTTGCTCATCTCTGTTTTTGGGATCATAGCCTGTCTTTAATTGATATCTTTGCAAGATTATATTTCTGTCACCATTTCAGAATTTCAGTTTACATTCTTCTGTAATATTAACAACATCATTACAAATTGCTTATAATACTGTGAAATTGCTCTATCTTAACAGGGAAAATAAGAATCTCACAGGCACAGCTCGATATGCTAGTGTGAACACTCACCTTGGAGTTGGTGGGTCAAAAAATATGTTGGTTATTCAATGTTAATTTGTTGAAGATTTTATATTATTTTTCTATGCATCTGGTCTTATTATCGGTTGACTTTGTCTATAGAACAAAGCAGAAGAGATGACTTGGAGTCACTTGGTTACGTACTCATGTATTTCCTAAGAGGAAGGTTGAGAAACAGCTGTTATGCTATCCTTATTTACTTTTTCTTTGGTTTTTCATCTTGTATAACAAGATATTGTTTATTCGGAGCTTGAGAATTTTCTAAGTTTGTCTACTTTTCTTTCAGCCTTCCCTGGCAGGGCCTTAAAGCGGGGACAAAAAAGCAAAAATACGATAAAATAAGTGAAAAGAAAATGTTAACTCCTGTTGAGGTAATGCAACTTTCGACCTGAGAACCTCTTGTGTTATCTCAAGTTAGCCTTGATAATTTTTTCTCTCTTTTTAGTTTTTGGTTGATCTCATTCTCATCCATAGTACGTGACTTGTTATTCTTCTAGTACTAGTATAAAAACCATTTCAGGAATAACCAATGAAATTCTGAAATTCTTCCTCAGGTTCTTTGCAAATCATATCCATCAGAATTCATATCATACTTCCATTATTGTAGATCGTTGTGTTTTGAAGACAAACCAGATTATTCATATTTGAAAAGGCTTTTCCGTGACTTATTTGTCCGAGAAGGTAAAACACCGGATTATATCTGTTTATGTTTTTCAGTTGTTTGCGAGTTATCACTCCTGGCTCTTCTTGCAAGCAACCACTGCAAGCTCTGTATTAAAATATTACTTCTCTCATACTAGCTTAGTGTATGAGAATGTAACATACTGCACTGGCCTTGTCTGGTTATTGACTATGTTGCACGGACATCAAAACGGGAAACGAAGATTTTCCAAGTTTCCTTTGTATTTATAAGTTTCGGAGAGGGAAGTTTCTGTATCGGAAACGTGCGTGATCGTAAGTTTCCGTGCATCATAGGTTATTGACATGGATTATTTTTTCAGGATATCAATTTGACTATGTATTTGACTGGACTATATTAAAGTATCCTCAGATTGGTTCCAGTTCCCGACAACAACGGGTCAGTTTTTTTTGTTGCTTTTATAACGTGGCCTTTTTAAAATATCTTAGTTTGATTATTCTCCTTATTCCATGTCTGTTCCCGCAGTCAACTGGAAAAACTGGTTTGAAGCCACGGCAGGCTGTCGATCAAACAGATAAATCTCCAGGTATATTCCTTCTCAAGAGAGGAAGGTTATAGGGGAGTCCTTAATGTGTTACTGATACATTAAAACTGTACACACCCACACATACATGCACTCTTCTCACTGTCAGCTGCTGGATTAACATTTGCGGACTGATCCTTGAAGTCTTTTTTCCTTCAAACCTTTGTTACTTGGATTTTTGTATGAATATCTGATGTGGGTATTTATCATGGGTTGGAGTCACCCATGTGTAATTCAACTCGAGTGGATAGTAAATGATGTGAAAATAAAATAACTATGCTTAATGATCATTTGGCAAATGGCTACTTCTTTATTTCATACTGTCAAATGCCTTACTGATTCCATTTATCTTTTAAGCAGCAAGACACGAGACTCGTGAAAGATCTTCTGGTGGGCTTGAAGCTTTCAGTAGAAGACTTGCTTCTGGTGGTATAGGGCAGCAGAGTGACCGCTCAAAGCACAAGTCATTGGAGGATGGATCTTCATCTAAAGACGCTGTGAGTAATATAAACTGTAAAATATTTTCCCTTTTGTTCTTAGAAACTCACAAATTCCTCGTCTGCAATGCTAAATGTGCATTCAATTTTTTTCCAGAAACCTTCTTCAGAAAGGGGCCGCAGTAGCCGCAATGGAAGTGTGTCCAAAAAGGCAGTTGCTTCAAGCAGCAGACTGAGCTCCACAGTTGCAGCCAGCGAGAGTCGATCAAGCTGGCTGTTCTCAAACAATAGTCGGTTATCTACTTCTCACCGAATTCATTCTGCAGCTGAATCCAAAGTCTCACATGGTACTAGTACAAAAGATGTTCATGATGAGCATCTTCGGAGCTTCGAGCACCTCAATATCGGGACAGATAAGAACAGGCGATGAACATTACCACATTGCTTTTGCTATGGAATATTGATGGGAAGAGTTTGGTTTCCATTCCGTTTAAAGTAATATGTGGCAAGGTTATAATTGCTGTTCCTTTATGTAAATTCATCAGGAAGAAGAGACTAATCTCGCCAAAAAAAACTGTTGGTCATTTGAAGCATAATAGTCAAAATATAGGCTTGCAGAATATACTTATCTGCTTTGTAGCATTTCTATTGCAACTATCAGATAAAAACTGTTAAAACTGTTAAGAGTTTAATATATTTATAATTTTTAAATGTCATTTCGTTAAGGGATTCAACACGATAGCCAAATTATTGGTCTTGGCAGAAACATTTTGCCGCTTGTTCAACTTACTAGAAATTTAACATTTTCTATTTTTATTGGCTAAAAAAATTTTGAGTCAAATTTTCTACTTTAATAATAAATTATAAATAACAGGTATAATTTGATTCTGAAAAAAAATAAGTATAATTGCAAACCAAGACTTAGGGTGAGTTTTGCAACTAATTGTGAAACGCTAAAAGTTTGAT
>CATIWJ010365731.1:0-22476 GCA_949640765.1 Croton laevigatus
GGTAATATATTCAATTTTAAAATCTTTGATAAGTTATTGGTTTGTATTTTTATGTTGATAATACTGAGGATTGTGCATTTGATTGATAGCTTTTATGTTCTTTTAGTTTGACAAACTGAGTTTTAATGAAAATTGATAAAATCTCCAATGGGAAAGAACACTTGCTGGTTTGGTTGGTTCAAGGGCCTATTTGTTTCAGACCAAAAACAAAAAACAGAGCAGGTTCATTACACTTTTCTTTATAAGAATTTAGTTTTACTTCTAAAAATATAAATTATTTTATTAAAATTTTCGTATCATTTCTTTTTGAAGTTCAAAACTCGTCAAAAATTAAAGGGGTATAGATGAAGCAACAGAAAAGCAAAGAAAGTTTGCAGTGACTGTTGCTATTGCAACGGCTGCTGCGAATGAGGCTGCCGTGGATGTTGCTCATGCGGCCGCTGAGGTTATCCAGCTTACCGGTTCTTCTCAATCCTCTTATTCTCATCATTTCAGCAAGGAAGTTCAACCATTAGCTGCTATCAAGATACAGAGTGCTTTTCGCGCCTATCTTGTAAGTTTAAATTTCAGACAAATGATATTTTCTTTCATACAAATTATTAATTGTTAACGAAAGCAAGCTTTAATAATCTAAGCTAGAAACAGGTAGAATGTAATTATCCACAATTTCTTTTTATAAGAAAGTTTGAATAGTTTTTAAACCGGGTTTGAACAGTTTTTTAACCGAGTTGAACAATTTTTTAATGGGTTTTGAATAGTTTTTTAACCGAGTTTGAACAATTTTATTTTTTTTATTCTGCAGTTGTTTTATACTGAATGTGACCTTTTTTAACATTTGACCAAACTGCTGTTTGCCCATTTTCATATTTTTCAGTTTCTAATATATATTGCTATCACAACTTTATAAGTATCATTTTCTTTTTCTTTGTAATACTTATTGGTGAGGGTCTTCTTTTTATTTGTATATTTGAATGCTATCCTGCTCCTGCATATTTTGGCAACCGCTTCATATCTTCCACTATTATTATTATTGGCTATATATACATGTATATGTGTGTGTGGCTGTAGTACATTTTTCATGGATGTAATGTTATGATTATGATATGCACAATAATATGCCAATAACTGTTCAGCTGCAAATGTGTCTGATGTGGATTATATCCTAACTGTGACAAAGAACCTTGCTCGACCTGTCTACAACGTAATGAAGCATATTTACATCTTCCTATAGTGGTGCGTATGAAGGGAAATGGTGCAATTTAATTATTTCATCTCTGCAGCATATATTTTTTTATTTTTTATTTTTGTTCTGAATTTTTTATTTTTGTGTTTTTCTTAGTTTTTCATCTTTTTATTATAGTTGCCTGAAATTTTGCATTTATTTGATTTTTTTGAGTTAAATTTGTTGTTTTTTATGGGTTTTTTAAGGCTAGAAAATCTGGGTAGGTTGGAATACATGGTGAAATGTTAGAACTTCTTGTTTTTGATAGATTTTATTGTTTTTTTTTATGTTGCAGAATTTTTTGTTTGAATTTTGATTTATTTTTTTTAATTTTTTGAGTTAGATATATGTGTTTATTAAGATTGGGGCTGCAGTAATTTTTTCTTTTTTAATTACCAAGGATGGAGAGGATGTTTTATATGCTGTTGATTTCAATCATCGTAAAGAAAGGTAAATTTCCTGGCAAATTATGAACTTGCTGTGTTGCTATTTTTTTATTTTATTTAAAGCTTTTTAATTGAGTTTCAAGCATTCTTATAACTGATGCCTACAATGCTTTGAGCAATCAGACTCCTAGACAACAAGGAGACTGAATTTCTCGATATTTTTAATCTTCGTGCTGCTCCAATTTCTATCTGTTGTATATTTGCTGTTTTTCTCCGTTAGTTTCTTTTAAGGCTCTGATATTGTGGACCTTGCATTTTGGAGTTTAGATATGGTTACATAAATATTTGCAAGGAGCTTTTATTTTTAATATCCTAATACTTTTGTTTTCCTAAATGATTAGAGAAGACCATTTTAAAGACTTTGGAAGCAGGTGGGAATGTATTACTACATGTTGATACTGCTGGGCGAGTATTAGAGCTTCTCTTAATATTGGAACAGGTTAGTGAGGGGAGCAATACTATGTTTTTCCTTATTTTGGGTTGTCATATTGCAGTTTTTATTGGTCTAAGTTTACTGCAAATTGTAGTTCTGGGCACAACGTCTCTTGAGCTACCCTATATTCTTTCTTACATATGTTTCATCTAGTACTATTAACAGTGTGAATTTTTTTAGTACTGTTGCTAGGGGTGGGCATTTTCAGTTCGGTTCACCGAACCAAATTGAAAATGTCAAACCGAATAAAAAACTGAACCAAAAATTGAAGAACCAAAAACCAAACCGATGATAGCAGAACCGAACATCAACCGAACCGAAAAAATCAGTTCGGTTCGGCCAAAAACTGAAATTAATTAAACACTTAAATTTTCATTCAAACACCTGCAAAATTCATACAAATTCAGCACCTCTAAAATCCAACATGCAAAATCCATACAAAGTTACAACACAATTAAACTATCCAATCCAACCTCCAAAGGCAAACAACAAGTAATACAAATAATAATAATAATATCATAACAAAGACTGCAATTCTCGATTTGCAAGATCAACAGGTTATAAAAAAAATAACAAAGAATTATCGGTAAAGATTTCAAACATAAATCTAAACCCTAACTTGATTTTCACTATCAAACTACTTCAATCAATCAATTAATTCCTACAAGGCTGCAATTCTGTATTTAAAAGGAAAAATAAACAAAGTAAAGCAGTAGTAGCCTTTCCAAGTTACCGACGGTGGCTGCTTACTGGAGGCCGAAGGGAAACAGTAGCGGAGACTAGGGCTGCGATGCATCGAGCAGTGTCAGTGAAACAAAGAAATGAGAAGAGAAAAAAAAGGGGCTACTTACCGGAGGTCCACGCCGAAGGAAGGCAAGGCGCAGCTGCGGTGGCCGGAGGTCGAGGCCAAAGGAAGGCAAGGTGCAGCAGCGTGGAGATGCGGCGGATTTGGGCTCAGATTGAGTTGAGAGGTGCGGAGGAAAAGCTCAAATCACGCAAGCCTCTTAGTTCTAAGCTACTTAGCCTTCTTGTACCGGCGAAGCAAAGGGAGAGGCCGGCGTAGTGGATGGAGGTGGAGGCCGAAGGAAGGGAAGCAGCTAGTGGTGGACGCGGAGAGACAAAGAGAGATTAGGTTAAGGGATGAAAAGAAAAGAAATGAGAAAGAAAACGATGGGCTTAGGTATATTTTAGGGTTAAATTCAAAACGGCAGTGTTGTATCGGTTTAAAATCGGTTTCGGTTCGGTTTTCAGATACCACTAACCAAAAACCGAATCGATATTTTCGGTTTTTATATATTAGAGACCGAAAACCGAACCGATTATTCGGTTAATCGAATTTTCGGTTCAGTTTCGGTTTCCATTTTTTTTTTTCCCACCCCTAACTATTGCTATATTTTTTGCCAAAATTAATCTCCTGTCACTAATGAAAGATTGTATTTTCTGTCTGCATTATCCTAAAAACATGTGTATTATACACTTTATAGAAATTTTTTTAAAAGACTTTGAACCGGCTTTGAATATTTTTTTAATAGCGTCTGAACATTTTTTTAACTGTGTTTGAACCATTTTTTTTTGTTTTTGCATTTGACTAATTAGCTTTTATATTTTTGGAATAAAATTCTTGAATCGAGTTTGAACAGTTTTTAACAGTGTTTGAACAGGTTTTTCTTTTTTTGTTTCTGCATTTGATTGATTAGCTTTTATATTTTTTGAAGAAAATTCTTGAACAATTTTTTAATCGGGTTTGAACAATTTCTTTATAAGATTTTTTTGAAATACTTTGAACCGGCTTTGAATATTTGTTTAACAGATTTATTTTTTAAATACTAATAAGAAATTTTTTAAATAGACTTTGAGTAGTGTTTGAACATTTTTTTAACAGAGTTTTAACAATCTTTAACAGATTTTGAACAATGGGTATTTTTAATGCGTAATAGTTTTTTTTAACTCTAGATTTTTCTTGTTTAACATAATTTTGACAATTTTTGTGTAGAGAATTTTTTTATTTGTCATTTTTATTTTTATTTTTATTTTTTTTCAGTTTTGGAAGGATACATCTAATGCATCAATTGAAAAGTTTAGAGATTTAACTGTATTATTTAATAATTTTTTATAAGTAATACTTTATTTAATTATTTGTAATATAAAATATTCGTTTGTTCATTAATAAAATTTAATATATTTTTTATGATAATTTTTTTTAGTATTTATTGTTTATTATTAATTTTTATAATATATAATATTAAATTTATGAAAATTATAATATAAATAAAAAAATTTTAAATTTTATTTGGAAAAAATTAAAAAAATTACATTAGTATAATGATAAATTAATTTTTTAATTGAAATGTATTTTTAAAATTTAATTATTGAATTTTTTAATTATTTAATATGTGATATTAATTAATATTAATTTTTAAGGTATTTGTAAGATGGAGAGTGTAAGACACTCTTTCTAGATGAGAGTTGTTTTCTTTTTGAAGCCCATATGTGTTAGGTAACTAGTTTTATTGTAAATGACATCATATCAATAATGTTTGTACAAATTGAGGTTACTTATTTTAAGAAGACATTGCTGGATTGTAATATTGATATTTCTTCCTTGTGTTGCTGTTTTTTGATGGTGGATATTGTGGTTTCAGTGTTGTTTTTTATTGCTGCAACAAAATAAACTGAGGCAGAATATGTTTTGATTGCTGCAGTAAGAGTTTTGATTGCTACAGTAAGTATTTTGCTGCAGTAAATTGTTTTGCTACATTATTTTAGTGATTATTTTGCAGTTTTTGAAGTTGGGAAGTTGTTTGAATTTTGTTTGCCGAAGGGTTTTTAATTTTATTTGTTTGAGTTTTTGTTTTCTAGGGTGGGTGTAGTAATTTTTTTTTTTGTTTTTGGTAGGTTTAATGGGGGGTAAATAATATGGTATTAGTTTTGTTATTAAAAGTTAAAAAGGGTACTATTTTTGTCAACAAAAGTTAAAATAGGGTACTAGTTTATTTTATTTTTGACTAAGAATAGTAGTTTTGTCAATAAAAGTTAAAAAGAGTATTAGTTTTGTCATCAAACATTAAAAAGAGTATTATTTTTGTCATATCCCCTAAAAATATTCCATCATCCGATTTGGATGAGAATTTCCCAAGATTATCCTTGGTATTCAATATGAAGCATTTGCATCCAAACACTCTAAGATGGGATACATTAGGCTTTCTTCCTTTCCACAATTCATAAGGTGTTTTGTTTAAAATAGCTCTTTTATAGACACAGTTTATAATATGACATGAGGTGCTAAAAGCCTTCACCCAAAAATATTTTGGCAAATTGTATTCATTTAGCATGGTTCTAGTCATTTCAATAAGAGTTCTATTTCTCCTCTCAACAACACCATTTTGTTAAGGAGTCCTAGGGGAGGAAAAACTATGAGTGATGCCATGCTCATCACAAAAATTTTCAAAAAATTCATTTTTAAATTCTTCCACATGGTCACTCCTAACATTTGAAACATAATAACCTTTTTATTTGAAACACGTTTTACAAAAGCCTTAAAAGCACTTAAAGCATCATTTTTTTTAGTAAGGAAGAAGACCCATGTGAACCTAGAGTAGTCATCAACCAATACAAATGCATAATGTCTACCTCCTAAACTAGCATTGTAACACCCTTTAACCCGACTAGTTACTAAAAGAGCTAAGAGTGTCACAACTGGTGTTTATTGGTATGCAGAACATTACCTGAAAATTTTTTTTCTTTTTATGCTGATGTCTGTTCGGACGTTTGACTTTTTGATGCGCAGCATATGCCATACTAGTTGTCTCTGGTGAGCCTGTCTTTATTTAACTATTCTGGCTACTCTTGTGTCTTTCCGTGATCCTACAAGTTTAGCAGACACTAAACTTGCTAAGCGCTATGCTTAATAGGTACTTTACTTTTACTCAGTTCAATTTAACACATTAATTATTTACAAATAGCACGTATGTTAAACAATATCACAGTATTGCAAACAAGGCATCACATGTTCACATCATTGCACATATATATAGAAATGTAATAAATAAAAGCAAAGTATCGAACCTGACTTCACATTGATTTATTCGCCCGCTGCTTTCCATGCCCTCTGTCTTATTACACAATCTCCCCGTAAATCTAGCTTAACAAGTATAATCACAATTTTATTTAGTTTTTTATTCAATCTCATATGTTATTATGCGTACTCTATTTACGACTTTCATATATATTAGAATATGATTATCTCATGTTTAAGTCTTTTGTCCGTCGTGCGAGTCTTCCATATTTACGTATGTTTGTTGTGTGCCTATAGCTCCTTTTTCTTACTTTATTTATTATTCTGGTCCCATTAGGTTATTTCCATATGTCCATAACTTTTATTTATTCACTTGTGAAAATTGACCAATGAATAGTAATTTACCATGTGAATAGTATTTTGCCGATTTGCATTTACGTGTCCACTTCGTAAGATTAGGTGTAATCTATTTTTTGTAAGCTAGTTTGGCACATTAGGTCACAATTGTAATACCTATGAGGTCCAAGATATTAGGGTTACATCTTACAGGCCTCGTCTCATAGTTAGGTTAATTCGTACTTTATTAAGTATGCTTCAATTTTTACTTAGTCAAATTTTAGGCCTATTTCTGTGAAAATTTTGCCAGAGTTCCGGCTACATATGGACAGTCCGTGAATAGTAATAGCGACTAAACGAATAGTCCCTGCGACTATACACTGGGATCCTGCATAAAAAATCTCACAAACACTTCGACAAGCGTCCTTATACCCTCACTCCTCATATAAACCGAAAATAAACACTTCTATATTCAACACACAACACAATCGCAACTTTTCAACATTTTCTCATTGCTGCTTATTTAATTTACTTTGCGCGCCTTTCATTAATTTATTTATATATTCATTTATCTAATTCCAATTAAGTTAATTTTGGACACTGTTCAATCCTAATACATAAGATTATTATTATTAATATAAATTTCAGATTTAATTGAGTTATGAATTATTTCCAATGTTAGCGTTATTCCGACTCTATCGTTTGTCTAATTATTCTTACGCGTAGTCTAGTAACTTAGTCATATCTTTTTATTTACAAGTTCAAATGAAATGGTTCTTAGTTCTCTAATTAGTTAACAAGCTTAGGTACAATATTGTTTTCTATCATAACATCTAATTATGTCCATAATATACTCGAATGGTAACCTAAAGTTAATCGTCTAGTTTTATTTTGGTTCCAATTTTCAGTCTGCGCTCTTGTTACGATTTTAACCATATCTCTTTCATTATAAGTCTAAATGAAGTAATTCTAGATTCTATAGTTAGCTAACACATATGGGTTCAGAATTGTCTTCTATCATATCTTTAAATTAGGTCCACAACATGTTCAAAATACGATCCCAAGTTCACAATTCCAGTTCTGCCTAGACTCAATTTAAAACTTGCACAACCTTCAGTTTTTCAAGTATATCTTCCTATGTATTTAGTTTCTTACCAAACTATTTTAAGCCATAAACTAGACATATAACCCTACAACTTTCATGTTTTGTAATTGCATAAACTCTATTTCTATCATGGTCTAATAATTTGTTGAAGTTAGGCCTGTTCTGTTAGCTTATCTGATTTCGACAGCTTGCACACCGGCCATAACTTCCACTTTACATGTCCAAATAAGGAAAATTCGGTCTCTATTGTTAGCTAAGACATATACCTACAACTTTCATTCTTATGATTTTCCCAAAATACATCCCTAACATGCTCAAAACTCCATTTGAATTCAGCCCTAGAAATCTGCCAGATTATGATTTCAACTTCCTTTCATCTTGTTTATGTTCATAGAAACCTTAACAAACCAATTAATCATCATATCAATACTTTTCCCAATTTTAATTATGGAACCCTAGAATTTCAGATTTTAAACCCTAATTAATCTCATAAATTAATGACCAAATAGAAGAAATAGGAGTAGATATATGTAAATTACCTTGAATTCCATCTTTCTCCTAAGAAATTCAACTTAGAAAGTCACAAAATCCATGGCTTCCTTTGGATGGGGGGGTTCGGCCAAGCTAAGGGAAGAAGAGAGAATTTTATGTCTTTTGCAAATGAATTTTATGTTTTGATTTACTCTTTTATATTTTTAATTTCTTTTTGATTTATTTTATTTTTTATCTAATGGCTATTATTTAGCCAACCTAATATATTTCAATGGCCATGATGTAGACAAGTGTCATCTCTATATGCTTTTCCTTGATTTCCAAGCACATGGTCCTATGTTTTCCTCTTTCCAATTAACCCCCTTCATTTACTAGAATTTTCCAATTAAGTCCTCCTACGACCCTCATTTAGCCTAGTTGCCGTCCTTCGTTGATAACTTTTTGCATACTAGTCCAAATTCGATAATTATTGTGTCAACTAAACCTAGAAACCTAAATATATATGTCAAATTCAAATTTCAGGTCAATCCGAGCTATAAATAATACTTGGCGTCGTTTCCCATCGGGTCTCGTTGCACTACCTTGGGCAGCCTGCGCACTGTCTGTTAATTTCGTCATAATTTTGTCTATACATATCCAAATTAGGCGGTTCTTATTTCTACATTTAACTGACACATAAAGGAACAACTTTTGTGTTTTATGCTTCTGAAAATTAGGTCATCTTAGGTTCTGAAATTCAGATTAAATCTATAGGTTCTACGTGAGTCAAGTTTTCGTGTTTCAGCGGAATTCTCCGAACATGTAATTCCGGAAACTACTGTAATTTCACCGTTATGATCTATTTAACCTCAAAACCTCATATTTAATATATTTTCAAGGTTTAACACCATTTTTGGAGAAATTTCATTTTAGTCCTTATCTTTCTCAGAATTTACCAAAATGCCCTTTATAAAAAATTCGTTATATCTTTTTATACGTGCATTTTCTGAAAATTCCGCTATGCATCGTTGGAACCAGTAAACTCCCGAGATTTCATATTTAACATCCGTTATGGTACTACTAAGACCTTATGAAACTTTTTGACAAATTCCATTTAGGTCCTTAACCTTTTCCATAATGCCCGACGGGTCCCGCTGAGCTCCGTTGGCATACCTTTGCCTTCCGGATGCGATTAGCGCCTGTCTGATATCTTACTGTAGTTTTTATTACCAAATTGACGTATTTAGGGTTGACTTCCCTCGGAGGTCACCCATCTTGACTTGTGCTGTGACATGAGCACGTTTAACTTCGAAGGTTCGGCGAATTTCTCCACGATCCTTCCGAATTCACGTGCCCGGTCTGCACCATCTTTATCCACAACTGTCAAATATTATGCCTATACTCGATTTCTACATTCCTCTGTTTACGATCTGTATATAATTTACGTTTTTCTTCATTCCTTTCTTATACTTGCTTTTTGTTTACTATTGGTTTACTCTTTATTTATCTTACTTATAACTTGTTTACTTTTCGTTTACAAAAGTTTACTATATTTATAATTAGCTTACTTCTTGTTTACTATGTTCATAACTTATTAATTCATAGTTTACAACTTGTTTATTGAACCTATAATTCATTTATCTTCCTTTTACAATGAGTTTTCTTCCTTAATTTTTTCCCTATTATTAACTCCTTCTACCTTTTCTTTCCGCAGATCATTCAGCAATTTAGACATTACAGATTTCGGAGCGTTACAAGCATTCCTAGTAGGTCCAACTAAATCAATATAAGTTAATTCAAGGGGTTTAGAGGTACTTACTTGATTCTTGGATTTGAATGAAGATTGGTGTTGCTTACCCATTTGACATGCATCACACACTTTGTCCTTTTGATACTTGAGTTGAGGAAAGCCTACAACCAAGTCCTTCTTCTTTAAATACTCCAAAGTGTCCATGCTAGCATGTCCCAATCTTCTATGCCAAGTCCAAGGATCTACATCAAAAGAAGCTAAACAAGACCCTTCTTTGTTAGTAGTAGAGTTAAGATTTATCATACAAATGTTATCTATTCTTTGCCCAACAAACATAATTGAGTTATTATCCACTCTTGTGACAATGCATTGTGTAGAGTCAAAAGTAACGCTACATCCCATGTCACAAATTTGGCTAACACTCAAGAGATTATGTTTTAAACCACTAACAAAGAGGACATGATTAAATTTAACATCCTTACCAACCTCACCAATGCCAACAACCTTACCGGTGGCATTATTACCGAATGTGATGTGACCACCTTCCATAACTTCTATCTTTGTGAAGATTTTCTTTTTTCCACTCATGTGCCTTGAGCATCCACTATTGATTACCCATTTGTTGTCCTTCATGGAGCTCTTTAGGCAAACCTATATAGGAATTTACTCAACTTTAGGTACCCAAATGTATTTGGGTCCTTGGTAGTTAGCTATTTGGTCCATGGGGATGAATTTCAAATGCACCTTCCTTATGTAGCAGTAAGTGTTTCTATATCCATGCCTTATACAATAATGACATTGTTTGTTAAATTTCCTATATGATGCATGAGTAGGTTTTCTTCTTTGGAACCTATGTTGGGGAACAAAAGCTTTAGTTGTATTCCTTAGCTTACCATGCTTGTACCCACAAGCAATATGAGCATGTTTCTCCTTTGGTTTATGTACCATTAGAGCTTTTCCTTTTACTTCATTTGAAGTAGAAGGTTCATAATGTTTACCACATTCAACAACCAATTTTTTAATTGATTCTGTTTGAGGAGAAGAAGATGAAGAGACAAACTTAGTCTCCTTAGAGATTTGACCCATGGTATAGCCTAAATCTCTAGTATCTTTGTGACCCCTTGTGCCTTTGAGAGCATCATCAATAACTTGATTTCTCTAATAGCTACTAATAAGGTCTTTCATCCTTCTATTCTCCGATGCAATGTTCACATAGTTTGAAACTTGACACTTTAGCCTATCAACTTCTCTTTTCATATCATTTAAGGTTTTTTTGAACTTAATGTTTTCATCCTCAACATGCATAAACTTATTTTTATATATATTCTTCATTTCCTTATACTTAGTACATTTAGAATATGCCATATCAACAAATGTTTCATCACTTTCAAACAATTCATCATTATCACTACTTGTATAAGAGTGAGAGCTAGATGGAGTGGGTCCCTTTTCAAGAGATTCCTCTTGTGAGACTAGGTAATCATTGGAAGGATCACTAACTTCTTCAAAAGCAACGAAGCATAGATTTGCAACATCATCCTTTTCCTCTTCGTCGCTTGAGACATCACTACCACTCCATCCAGCTTTGTATGTCTCTCTCCTTTCCTTTCGATCTCTTCTAGTCTTCTTTTCTTTGCCCTTCTTATCTCTTCCTAATTTAGGACACTCACTATGAAGATGGCCAATGCTACCACATTCGTAGCAAGAGGGCTCCGATTTTTTATTCTTCTTGAACTTCTTGAATCTCTTATAACTCTCATACTTCTTTGAGAAGTGAGCAAACTCCTCATCATCATCGGAATCATTATCACCAAGAGGCTTGGTTTCTTCATGCTTCTTCTCTTTCTCTATAGCCTTGAGAGCAATGATCTTTTTCTTATCATCTTCATCCATGGCTTCCTTTTCTTTTCTTTTATCAATGGTGAGTTCCCATGAGATGAGCTCTCCAATAAGTTCATCGGTTTTGAGATTTTGGACCGCGTTGGTTTTCCGAAGGGAAATAACCATTGCATCCCATTCGGCCGATAAGGCTCTAACTAGCTTGGCATTGACTTCTCTGGAAGTTTTGTTGATGCTTAACTTTCTCAAGTTAGCCACCAAAGCAAGAAGACGATTTGATAGCTTAGCGATATTGTCATCCAGCTTTCTAGTGAAAGTCTCATACTCTTGAATTGCATCATACATCTTCTCAAGCATCACTTGCTTTGTGCCTTCGTAATAGTTTTCTAGAGTTTTCCACATGCTATAGGGAGAAGCACAATGGAGAATTCTAGATGCTTCTTCCTTCGAGACACTTTGCAAAATAAGACATACATATTGAGAATTTTTTTTGTATCTATAATTTTTTATCTTGAGTCCAATCTTTTCTTGGAACTTTATAGTCAATCCCCTCTTCATTCTTCTTTGTGGGACGCTTCTATTCACTTAGAATGAATTCCCATAAGCCTAAGCATTCTAGGAACCATTCCATCCTAATCCTCCACAAAGGAAAATTAGTACCATTGAAGAATGGTCTTGAGATTTGATTTCCATAGTCTTGGAAGGTTGCCATTGATCTTTATCCTTGCAATTAAGCTCTTTAAAGGAACACAAGCTCTGATACCAATTGTAATCCCTTTGGAAACTAAGAGGGGGGGTGAATTAGTGGCCAATTAAAATTTTGATTGCGGAATTTAGGTGGTAAGAATAAAATTTATAGTGGTTTGGCTATAAACTCAAGCCTACATCCACTTCTCCAATTCCTAGAAAGGAAATTAGGTTCCACTAATTCAATGAAATACAAGGAGGTTTTTCAAGTTTACCTCAAACTTAGTGTTTAAAGATTACACCAAACTTTACAAGAAAGAGTTTATAAATTACTCTTAACTAGCACTTGCCAACAAGTTGAATTTAATGATGATCTAACAAACAACACTTTGAAAATTAATTGCTAAGAGAAAATGAAGATGATAAGCAAGGAGGTTGTTGAATGCTTTTTAATGCTTAGTAAATGTCTAACCTCTTAATGGCTGTTTGAGAGGGTATTTATACCCATTAACAAAAAACTAGCCATCAATACTTGAAAAATCAAAGATTCCAGAAAAGTGCAAAAGTGTCGCGAGCGCGAGCATAGTCGCGACTGTAACACCCTAATTTTTGAAATATTAATTTTAAATTAAAAAGAGATTTATGTAATAATAATAATAATAATAATAATAATAAAATAAATTATTTTAAAAGGATATTTGTCAACTAATAGTATTTAAGTAAATAAGAAGAATAGTTAAGGATATTATAGTAATTTATCTTATATGTAAACAAGACAAATAGTTAGGGACAAAAGTGTCATTAGTAAATTTAAGACATAATTTTATTAGCAGTCTAGCCAGTCCGATAGAAGTACATCATCTGTGTAATTATTTTGAAAAAATAAATATACCACGACGACCAGAAAAATAGGACGAATCCAACAGCACGGTCCGTTAATTTTTACGTTACCGAAAAATATATCATGAATAGTGCCAAATAGTAAAATTCAACAATTTACGCAGGGAATATTGAATTCAACTGCGTTTTCTCTGAATCTTCATTGTCAAATTAGCCAGCGGACTTTAAAGTTTTCTGCTGAATGATTTTCAACATCCATGTGTTGAAGATTACTGAATTTTGTTATTTAATTGAGATTAAACAACAGAATGATATTCTGTATTTTTAACAGAGAAAACTAAAATTCGTGTTCTTCATTTTTCTATCAAATTCAAAAACAAAATACATAAATCACCTCTTCTCAGACTTGTGAGTAACGTAGAATCGAGAAACGTGTCGAACGGTTGCCGGAAAAGCCATTTCTGGCCGGGTTTGGAAAATGGGTCAGAAAACGCATTAAATACCCGAAATAATCATCCTCTGATTTCTTAAAATCTGGCTTTTCTACATCCAATCTAAGGACATAGTATGATGGGAAATTTCGAGAGGAAGAGTTTGATACCAAGAACTCCGCCGTTGGTCGCCGGAGGACGGAGAAAAACCGTCTGAAAATTCAGACGAATCACGTGAATAGTGATCGCGAGCTGATGAAGACGACGCGGTTTGATTCAAGAACTCGGTTCGGTCAGGCACGAGTTGATTCAGCCTTAGGGTCGGACCAGTGCAAAACGCGATACAGTGTCTGCGTTTTGGCGACAAATTCCGCCTCAGTACACCGACTTTTTAGCGCCTTCTAAATCCGACCACAACAGTTTCTTATGTTTTCAATCAAGTCCTTCCTCTTTGGTATAGACTCCTAAACTTTATTTCTCTTTTCAAACGGGTCCTTCAGCTTATATATTTAAATAAAATGAATTTATTTTGAAATTAAATATATTTAAGGATTCAAATAAATTATCTATGCCCTAAAAATAATTCTGACATTACAATAAATTAATTAAACTGATTTAATTTTTGTATAAAATATTTAGATGCTATATTTATAAAATTTGGAAGTTTAATAATAGGGAATAAAAAGAGGGGATAATTGAGAAAAATAGTTTGGTATTATTTCTTGCCAAATTATATATTTATATGTATATAACTATAATTAGACTTAATTAGTTAATATTTGTATATTTTATATAGGAAATAAAAAGGGATTTAAATAATAGTTAAAGAAAATAAATTAGATACAAATTAAATGGAGTATATATTTAAAATAAAATATTTGGACATTAAAGGAATAAAATTGATTACTATATAATTAATTAAATTAATGAAGTTGATATAAAAATAATTAGATATTAAATTAGTAAAATTTGAACACTTAATAAATAGAAAATATGTAGAAATAAAAAGGAGACATTTAGAGAAAAATATTCGGATAATATTTTCTTACAAATATATATATTATTAATGATATTAGGACTGCTCAAAGAGAATGAAGGAACCGAAACAAAAAGAGACGGTTGAATAAAGGAGATTGCTAAAAATCAGGTTTGATACTTTAACTACGAAAATACCAATATATTTTCTTAAAATTTGCATGCATTAAAATTTGCTATCAATTTATTATAAATTTTATGAAATCGGATATTTGAGATTTATTTTGCGATTTGAAAAAAAAATATAATATTTGTGATTTGGAAATATTTACATATTATTTGTGATTAAATTATGATTTGAAAAATATATATGATTTATGATTAAATGGTGATTTGAGATATATTTTATTTGTACTTTATAATTTGGAATGGAATTGAGAAAGTACTCCAGAAATAAATATTTTGCTCTACTTAGGTAAGTGAACTAGTGTGATAAGGGTGTGATGCATCATATACTGAAGCAGTACTGCGACCAATTAAGTTAGACTTAAGTAAAGTCAAACTTTAGGATATTACCGAATAGAGCCTGCGATCATGTTCGAATTCGGTACGTTTGAATGATTTGGATTTGGCCATTAATATAATAATTGACTTCAGGTCAAAATAGGATGCTCCGGCTGTGGGCCTAGAGCTATCCACCGTATATTAAATACAATAGCTTTATCCCTGTGTTCACCTGAGTCCTAGTAGAGCCAATTGAATAATTCAAATAAGTAAATTTAATATTGATTTATTTATTATTTATTTCAAATGTGTTGATTACTATTTTAATATTTATTACTGAAATTATTTCCATTAAAAGATCAATGGTTGCATTTAAACTTTTAATTGCATGAAAATATTATTATTGTTATTTTATAGTTAAAAGTATCCACTGAGCGAAATCGCTCAGCAAGTTTGGTTCACTCTAAACTTGTAGGTTTTATGAAAGACGCGTGAAGAACAAATACAATCAAATAATATCAGGCTCACCAGAATTGTTTAGCAAGATATATACTGTGAAGTTAAATCAAGGAATAGTAAGAAAGCTGGAATTGAATTTTGATTATTCAATGTTGTAAATTATGCAAATTATAATCAATTTTAAAAATATGAGCTGTATACCATGTAATATGTAATGTGGCACATTTTGGTTCGACCGTAAACGGTCGGATTAAGGGGTGCTACAAACCAAAATGAAAATAGAAACAGAACTTGAAAATCAAAATATGATTGAAAACGAATTTGCTTTGCTAAGAAGAAGGGCTTCCGATTTTGTGAATAGAGAAGACAATGAGAAGATGAGGAGAAAGAAAATGAGATTAGGGAAGAAGTAGGGGTGGGCAAAAAAATCCATAAACTGAAAACCGAACTGAAACCGAACCGAAACTGAACTGAAAGTTGGTTAATTAATGCGTTCGGTTCAGTTTTCGATTTTGAAAACATAAAAACTGAAAATTTTGGTTCGGTGTTCAGTTCGGTAGGTATAAGAATTGAACCGAACCCATTATACAAATATATATCTTTCTTCCCACAAACCCTAAATTCTAATTTGCTTTGCTTGCTGCCGCCAGCCTCCTCTCCTCTTCTCCTTCCTCTCCTTTGTTTCTTTCCTCTCCTTCAGTCCTCTCTCTCTCCCCGTCGTCAACTCTCATTTATTGCTTTTGAAGTCTTTAGTGCCTCACCTAATTCTTCTTCTTCAACCGAATCTTAGCACAGTTTGTTATTCTCTACAACTCATTTTCATTATTTATTGATACAAGAACAAGTTAGAGGAAAGGGAACAAAAATGAAGGCGACCAAGAGCCGATCTACGCAGCGGCTACATGGATTCGGCGGCAACCTTCTAAAATTGAAGTTGAAGTTGTTAATGCATAGATCCATGGATCTTGTGGAAAGCGTATGGAGGAGAGACGAAATTAGGCACAAGTGATGCTATTATTTTATAATTTTTAATAGTGTAATTTTTTGTTGTGTTGTGATTTGGTCACTAAGGAAAAAAGTTACATATCTGTATAATCAATTTTTTTTTTGTTTACAGTATGAGGAGGATATGCATTTAATAATGTAAATCTTTGAAATCCTGTGCTACAAATAGTTGGCTTGTTTTTCATTTTGAAATCATGTATTGTAGTTGGCTTATCAAAGAAAAAAAAAATCAATATAATGTTTTGTTTATATTTTGTTACGTTTTATTTATATTTTGTTTATTTAACTTCCCATTCTTCTATTCATAGTTTTAATTTGTGTAATGTACACTAGATGTTCGATTTTCGGTCTAAATAAGATGTGAGAAGATGTGAGATGTGTTTCTGCAAGTTTAGGGGAAGGGAAAATTCAGTTTATAACCGAAACCGAACCGAAGTATTCAGTTTGGTTGATGTTCAGTTTTCCTCTTTACGGTTCGATTTTTTGTTCTATTTTCTTAAGTTCAGTTCGATTTTCGGTTTGATATTTTTCGTTCGGTTTGGTTCGGTTGCCCACCCCTAGGAAGAAGACCCGATTTTGTAAACAAAAATGTTTTTAGCTGCTTTTTGAAATCAACAATATACAATCCGAACCCGAACCCCATTTTGTACACAACTATATTAAAGCCATCTCCAACTCATCGTGAAAAAATTCTATAAAATAGATACTGAAAATAGAATATTTTTAAAAGATACATCTCTATTTTATTTCATCTCCAACCCTTCTTCAAATTTCAATATTCAAATAATAAAATATTAATATTTTTATTTACTTATAAATTATTTTAATTATATATTTATTACAAATAAAAATAAATCTATTTATAATACACATATTAATATTTGAGATTAAAAATGTTTAATAATATTTTTTATTTATATACAAATAATTATTTTACATATAAATTTTTAATTTTTTTATTTATATAAAAGTAATTCTTTTATAAATTTCTAATTTTCTATGTAAATTTAAAACTTATATGTAATTAACTAATACTAAATATTAATATTAAGGGAAAAAAAATCAAAAAAAAAAGTTTAAATTGGGAAAAAAGGGTTTAATATGTTTATTTAATTCTTTAAAAAAATCTCAAAAAAATAAATAAATAAATAATTGGTGAATAAGGATTTAGAGATTCAGTAATTAAATAGAATAAATTAGGGAAGACTTTCTGAATTGTTAAGTTGATAATTAAATTAGAAAGCCAAGTTGTTTTAATAAATTTCCTCAAAAAAGAAATTATTATAGTGTATGGTAAGATCAGTGCTAGTAGTGATGTTTATTAATTTTATATCAGTAATAATTAATCTGGATACTAAATTCCAGCTGATTATATAATATAATGCAGATTTATGTAACATAAATACATGTTTGTTATTGATTATTGTCTTATGAGCAAGTGAATATTTTGAGATGGTGAATGCCATTAATCTCTTGTGTACACACATTACTGGCTGCAACAAAGATTAGCTCCTTTTAAAAGAAAAAAAAATTAGGTAGCTAAATAATCCTCATAATCGAGATCAGTGATGGCTCCAATACTAGGCTGAGCATCTAAGTCCACGACTATTAAAATTATCTAACCCCATGTTATTATTCATATCATCATATAAAATATTCAAAATAAAATCCGGAAAAGTATCCTCCCATTCCATACAGTCAAATATGGAAATAGCAATTCTTGCAAAACTATGAGCACACTGATTCGCCGACAGTTTTACAAATTTCACATCATGTGAATTAAACATATCCATTAATTGTCTACACTCATGAATTTACAATAATAATCAGAAATCACAGCGGAAAAACACTTGAATTAGTACTTTGTCAAATGATGAGGTCACTACCACTATTTTTTCAAATATTCTTGGAAATTAAAATTAGAACTTATATAGTTTTTTTTTTTATAAAGGATAAAAGCATCCTATTCAAAATTTTACTACGAGAAAAAAAAAATCTATAATACAGCAATTGTCGGGAAGACTGCCTATCCAGAAACTGTAAAACAAATTATCCATAGCCCATCTAGATATTTGGGACATGTAAAAAATTACAAGGACTGAAACAAAACAAAAAATATAGAAGTAGAAGCCAAAAAAAAAACATAATTAGCAAGCAAACTATGCTGGCTACCTCACATGCTATAAGTGAATTGCCATTGAGGTATTTTATCGAACAGTTGGAGCGCAGCGTGTGTCATCAAACAAACCAAGCCTGATCTAGCCTCTGTCGATGGTATTCAGCAGAGCAAAGAATAATAACCCAAAACAATACGAAACAAAGAACAACACAAACAGATATGGCATCCTCCCCCTTCGGCACAAAACAAAGAACTTATATAGATTTAGAATTTCAGAAGTTACAAGAAAGAATCTAAATAAAGACTAGAAAACGAAAAGAGTGAGAAAACTAAACTTGAGAGTATGATAATGAAACAAAGAATGAAGCTTTGATTCCATCTCCAAATCAAAACGAAATTTCATGAAACAAAAAAATTCAACTGTCCAACCATACAAAAAAGTTTTCATGCAACAAAAACCCATAAAAAACACTAAAATCAGCACCAAAAAAGCAAAAAACCAATAGCAAAAAATACATAAAAGTCAGAAACAAAAGAAAAAAGTGCTGCAGCAAAAGCTGTAAGAAAAAGTGTAAAAAACACAACAAAATCCTTCAATTCCAACTAAATTTCTCTACAAATACAATGAAAAAATTATATAAACAATTCAACCACCAAAAAAATAATAAACTTGTGAAAACCAACATAATCCAACAATTCAAAATCAATCTTCGAAGGTAATTTAATTCCAACATCACAACGTCCATAAAAACCCATCAAAAATCAAAAAATTCAGCAAAAATGGTGCAAAATTTAAATTCTAGCACAATTAAAAGTCAAAAATCAAGAAAATACAAAACTCAAACCATCCAAATGACCTCAATTTCAGCAACAAAACACAAAAAAAGTCACAAAACACAATAAAAAGACAACAAACATGAGCAAAAACATAAAAAATAGGACTAAAAATATATCAATCCCAGAAGCAAATAGGCAGCAAAAACAGCAGCAAAAAAACTATTCAAACTCTGTTTAAAAATTGTTCAAACTCTGTTATAATAAAAAACTGTAGGTTCATTCTTTCATAATAAAAAAAAATGATATTATATTTGACAGCTTTGATCTATGACAGACATATGCCTAATAAATTACAGCTGCAAAAATCATAAAATGTGAAAATCCAAACCATGAGGAAACCTGTAACGCCCCGAAATCTGTAATGTCTGAAAAGCTGAATGATCTGATAAGGGGGAGATAGAAGTGATTCATAATAAGAAAGGTTAAGGAAGAAAATGTGTTTTAAAAGGAAATAAATGAATTTTAAGCATAATGAACCAATGATAAACTATAAGCTAATAGATTATGAACATAGTAAACTAGGGCTAAACCAGAAGTAAACCCATTTATAAGTATAGTGACCATATTGTAAACAACAAATGAATTAAGTTATGGGCACAATAAACATGTAATAAACAAAATATAAGAAATCATAAACTATTATAAATAAAAAGTAAACAAGTTATAAGTAAGATAAGTAAAGAGTAAACCAATGGTAAACAAAAGATAAGTAAAAAAGGAAGGAATGAGGAAAACGTAAATTATACACGAGTCGTAAGCAAAGGAATAAGAAAATTGTGTATAGACATAATATTTGACAACTGTAGATTCTGATGATACAGTCCGGGCGCGTAGACTCGGAAGGATCGCAGAGAAATTTGCTGAACCTCCGAAGTTAAACGTGCTCAAGTCAGAGTACAAACTAGGATGGGTGACCTCCAAGGGAAGTCAACCCTAAATACGTCAATTTGGGAATAAAAACTACAGTAAGATATCATACGGGCGCTGATTGCATCCGGGAGGCAAAAGTACGCCAACGGGACCCATCGAGCATTATAAAAAAAAGGTTAGGGACCAAAGTGTAATTTTTCAAAAAGTTACGGAGGGTCTTAGTAGTGCCTATAACGGATGTTAAATATGAAATCTAGAAAGTTTACTGGTCGCAACGACGCATAACGGAATTTTCAGAAAACGCACGTATAAAAAGATATAAGGGCATTTTGGTAAATTCTGAGAAAGACAAGGACTAAAATGGAATTTCCCAAAAATGGTATTAAACCTCAAAAATATATTAAATATGAGGTATTGAGGTTAAATATATCATAACGGTGAAATTACAGTAGTTTCCAAAATTACATGTGCGGAGAATTCCGCTAAAACACGAAAATTCTACTCGCTTAGAACCTATGGATTTAATCTGAAATTCGGACCCCAAGATGGCTTAATTTGTAAATGTGTAAAACACGAAAGTTGTTCCTTTATGTGTTAGTTAAACGTAGAAATAAGAAACGCCTAATTTGGATATGTATAGACAAAGTTATGATGAAATTAGCAGACGGTGCGCAGGCTGCCTAAGGTAATGCGATGGGACCCGACGGAAAACGATGGCAAACATTGTCTGTAGTCCGGATCGATCTGAAATTTGAATATGAAATATATTTAGGTGTCCAGGTTCATTTTGCACAAGAATTACTGAATTTGGACTAGTACATAAAAAGTTATTAACGACGTATGCAGATAGGTTTTGTGAAGACGTAAGAAGGACCTAATTGCAAGGACTTAGCTAAAGGAAGGGACTAAGTGGTAAAAGCTATAAATCCAGTAATGAGCTTGGCCATCAAGGAAAAATATGAGAAGAAGACACTTGGCAAGGTCATGACCATCAAATGTGTTAATTTGGCAAATCCTTAGCCATTGGATTAGGAATTAAATAATTCAAAACTAAATAAGAAAATATATATAGTTAAAATTCACCTTATGTCTTCATTTTAGAAGACAAAATTCTTTATTTTCTCTCCATGGTGGATGAACCACCTTACAACAAAAAAAAAAGGATGTGATTTTGTGAGTTCCAAGTCAAGTTGTCCAAGGAAAAAGATGATTTTAAGGTAAGTAATCCATATCTACTTCTAATTCCTTCAATTGATCATCAATTCAAGAGATTAAATAGAGATTGTGTTGTGCCTTAGTTCCAAAATCCCTTGTTTTAATTAGTTGACAAACCTATACTTGAAATTATGAAGCTACTGATGTTGTTTCAAGTGTATTTATATGTTTTCAGCAAATATCCCACATATCAAAGCAATCCAAGTTGAAACATATAAGAAAATCAGCAAGTTTCAGTTTCTGCAAAATAGTCGCGCTCGCGACTCAACCTTGAATGGAAGTCCAATTTTTCGTCAACCCCTGGGATCGTCGAGACTCAGGAGTCTCGACCAAGTCTCGCCCGAGAATTGGTCTCAGCACCTTAGTTGCGCCCGCTACCATGATAGTCTCGGTCGCGACTCAACATTCAGAAAATTTCTCAAAGTCCCTGGGATCGTCGAGACTCAGAGGTCTCGACCAAGTCTTGCTCGAGATTTAGCCTCAGCACTGACGTTGCGCCCGCGACTTAAGTTGTCTCGGTTGAGACTCATCTGGAAAAATCATGAACGCCTCGCAACTTTCAAATGTCTCGCCCGCAACGTTCAAATTCAAAAGAGCCGTTATACCTATGTGTCAAGTCTCGGTCGAGACACATGGAGTCTCGGTCGCGACCTGACATGTGCAAGTGAATGATTGGGCAATAGATAAGATGCTGCCAGAAGAATATTCTCACCTTTTCAGGCTTTACAGATGAAGCGTGATGAGACGCGACTGAGACATGCTAGTCGTGGTCGCGACCAGTTAAAAAATGCAGAAAAACAGCTTTTTCTGATATTCTTCAAACGGCCACATTTTGGGTTTTTGGCTATAAATAACCCCATTTTGTATCAGTAGGGTTATGACATATATTGCTGCTCATTCTACTTCAAAAACCCTAA
>CATIWJ010365902.1:0-28536 GCA_949640765.1 Croton laevigatus
GTAGGTTTCTTTATATGCATAATTCTATTCAAGGGTAGAATGATTGCTGAAATGAATTTGATGCAGTAATGGATATAGATGCGGTTGGCACTTTCACAATGTGCCATGAAGCAGTCAAGTACTTGAAGAAAGGAGGGAAAGCGAAGGATCCATCAAGTGGAGGTGGAACCATAATAATAAGTGCAACTTTGCACTATACTGCTACTTGGTATCAAATCCATGTATCTGCAGCCAAGGTTGGTTTATGATTTTCGCAGACCAAAGTAATTTTAGGCTTTGGAATTGCATTATAACTTAAAGCTATTGTACAGGCAGCAGTCGATAGCATTACAAGAAGCTTAGCATTGGAATGGGGCACGGATTATGACATTAGAGTGAATGGAATAGCACCAGGACCCATCAAAGATACAACTGGTGTAAGCAAACTCGAGCTGGAGGAGATTTTGAGAGTAGCCAAGGAGAAGATGCCATTAGATAACATGGGAGAGAAGTGGGATATAGCTATGGCAGCTTTATATCTTGCATCGGATGCAGGTTTATTTGTTTATTTGATTTGATTCTCATGTATTTCACTCTGCAGACTTGTGTAATAAACAATGTGGTTGAATTCTGTACAGGAAAATATGTTAATGGAACAACATTGGTGGTTGATGGAGGAGAATGGCTCCGGAAACCTCGGTATATGCAGAAGGATGCAGTCAAGCAACTGTCGCGGGCGGTGGAGAAGAGGTCTAGAAACTCCCCAGCTGGAATTCCCAACAGCAAGCTATGATTCTTTAAAACAATTGCACACTCCAAACCTGTTACTGATAAAGCTATATAATTTTTTTTTTTTTTCAATAGGAGAAGTGACGAAATTCTTCTTTATGATATTAATCCCATCTACAAATAAGTTGGAAAATGTCAAATTTGAGAACATGACTAAAAGATAAGGTTTTTATTGTTGCATCAGCTTACTATTCTACTTTCAATTTTTTTTTTTGGAAAATTTACAATTTTCTCCCTATATATTATTTATTTCTACATTTTCTTCCCTATATTTTTTTTTCCAGACAAAACACTCACTGCTTTATATTTCCATTGACAAAAATGTCCTTTTATTTATTTTTTCTGTTAAAATGGACCAAAATGTAATTTTTACGGATTTTTTTGAAAATGATGAACAAATGAAGGACTGATTTGGAATTTTACCTTCTTCTTCAACATTATTCTCCAATTTCATCGCACTATTCATTGTTAACTTTAAATCGACTTTCCGGAGTTCCTGGTGGTCGGATGCCAGATTCAAAGACATCGGTCAACTCCTCTCGAGGAGAGCTTTCAATTGACGTAGGGCTTGTTGCCTGAAAATGCCAGTTTCGGCAACCGAAGAGAGAGAAGGCAAGATTCATTACACTATTCATCGTTAACTCCAAATCGACTTTCCGACGTTCATGGTGGTCGGATGCCAGATCCAAAGGTACCGGTTGACTCCTATCGAGGAGAGCTTTCAATTGATGTAGGGCTTGTTGCCTAAAAATGCCAGTTCTGGCGACCGAAGAGAGAGAATGCGAGATTCATCGTACTATTCACCGTTAACTTCAAATCGACTTTCCGGCGTTCCTGGTGGTCGGATGCCAGATCCAAAGGCACCGGTCGACTCCTCTTGAGGCTTGAGGAGAGCTTTCAATTGACATAAGGCTTGTCGCCTGAAAATACTAGTTTCGACGACCGAAGAGAGAGAGAGAGATGGCGAGACACTGTTCACCGTTAACTTCAAACTAATTTTTTGGCGATCTCCGGTGGTCGGACGACGGAAGTGAGGACATATTTGGACTCCTCTCATTCTCAGCTTTCAGATGTGGTAGAGTCGCTACTGATCTATAGCCGGAACAGAAAACATGTTCAAATGGCAGCCGACGAGAGGTTGAAGATTAAAAACTAACAAATCAGTCCTTCATTTGTTCATCATTTTCAAAAAGGCCCGTAAAATTATATTTTGGTCCATTTTAACAGAAAAAATAGACAGAAGTACATTTTTGTCAATAGAAATATAAAACAGGGAGTTTTATGTCCCAAAAAAATACAGGAAGAAAAATTTAAAAATAGGTAATACATAGGAAGGAAATTGTAAATTTTCTTTTTTCTTTTTTTTTTTGGGCATAGATATACACACTCCGCATCCAGAGGAAGATGAGGCATTTTCACCTAAAGGAGAGAGGCTTAGAATTAAACTTCATACATTTAACCTCCACTTCAAATGCTTTTCCACTAACCCTCACCCTCCCCCCATTCAATTTTCTCTTGTCAATTTTTTAATATGATTTTAAATGTATCTAAAATGTATTGTAGTTCGACATAACTTTGCATTTCTAACAAAAATTTAGCTTTTGTTTTTCGAAAAAAAAAGGCAAATACTTAATTTTTATTGTTCAACCATTTTTTCCATAAAAGAGCTACAAATGAGTAATTACCTTCTATAACAATATCTTGGCGGGAATTTGGCTGATGTGACCAATATTAGAAGCCACCCAGAGCTTGATGTGAATCATTCAAGAACAGTAATGACTAATTAATTTTATCCATAAACATGTGAAAGAAATGTAACACCCCATATAGACCTGGAGAACCAAGCCTATAAGAGACACTACGCGTTTGAAACTTATTTTTTTCTTAGTCAAATTTTTAAACCATTTTTACAGAAATTTCGCCAGAGCTCTACTACACATACAAAAACCCGTAAATAGTAACAGTGACTAATAAGAAAAGTCAAAGTGACTATTCACTGAATCTTGTATGAAAAATTTACACTTCTAAAATATTCAGCTCACACAAGCCCAAAGCAGTTCATTGATTAACAACCGATGTGTGATTTATGCTATATACTAATTAATAGTTACCAATTAGTTCGTTATACATTACATGCTTTAATGTTCATATACATACTTATTATACATGCCAAAACTACTATATTTACAAGTACATACCTTAACTAGCTTCATGTCCAAAATCCTTCGTGGTGATGTTGCGTCGATGGCGGCTGCTGCTGCTAACTATCTCGCTTCTCAATCTACGAGTTTGAAACACAAATTCGCTGAACAACTCAGTGCTTAGTGGGTACTTAAACCAATGCAAACGAACAGAACAATAATACATATATACCAATTGCAAGCAATTATCCCAAACACATGCATACAATTAAGCCATTTCCTTGTTTCATGTTTTCCATTAACTTATATCATTTATATCAGGATTAAAGCATTCACATATTGAACCTATCAGTTATGCATTCCATTTAGCTATCACTTCACTTAACATTTCAATTCTCATATATTTTGCTCTACTGGCATGGTAGAACATCAAAAAATAAGGCAAGGGTCTGTAGCATTTGTAGCTACGGTAGCCCTTTGTAGACTATCCTAAGAATTTCTCATTTGTAGTTCTTTGTAGACTGCATGCGGACTTTGTACCTGCATGCGGACTTTGTACCCGCATGTGGACTTTGTACCCGCCAAGTAGCCAATCACATCACATCATCAATTCTAATTCACATATCACCATTCATAAGTGGTACCACGTGTTAACCGTATGACGCTTTATACCCTTATCATAAGGGTTCTGTTCCAGCCTATTAGAGCATTATCACTTACATTCATATTATAAACATTTCACATTTGTCGCATATCAATTCACATTTCATTTCAATTTATACATATATTCTCATAACATTATGTAATCATTCGTTATATAAAGCATGGTAAGCAAAGCTAATTCAGTTTTATACAATTCAGCCCCTAAATTCGAAGAGGTATATAAATTAATTTACGCGTCCAAAAATTCTGAAATTCACACAGAAGTTAGGTTAATATATGAATATTCTTTCCCGAAAATTTTAGATTTTTCTAGGTAGTTTCCATTGGCCAATGCAGCCACGCAACTGGTCTGCTTCAGCTTATGTTTCCGACTGGTTGCAGTCTGGAAAACCCCCATTATCTCGACCCATTTCAATTCATAAATTCCCAATGATATTTTTCTTAAAAACTAGACTTATTAAAGTATAACATATCCAAAATTTTCTTGAAGGGAATTGTTACAGATTCAAAATGTTACAGCTGTATAGCTGTAATCAGTAAAAGAAATAGTTGTAATCAGTAGAAGAAATTAAGGGATTAGTTAGAAGAAATTAAGGGATTGCTTAGGGATTAGGTAACAGAATTTTAGGAGAAAATTTAGGAAAAATTAATGTAGGTTTGACTTCTTGTATCTAGTTTCTTGTATATATTGCTTAGTTTGTTATCAATAAATTGTACTAAGAAATTTCTCTAATAACACCAATGTTAAAAAGAAAAGAATTTGGAAAAACAGGATATTTGGGAGGTCAATATTACTACAACAAGCTTTACGGATGTAATGATAAGGTTGAGCAACTTGGAAAAAGGTTTAAGAAGATTGTCAAACACACAATGCATATGGTGAGGTTTCAAGAAACACTCAACTAATAGTCAAGAACTGAGTTCTTTTCGACCCCTTGAGAATGACGGAAGGAGCATAGGAGTGTTCTAGAAGTTAATTATGTTTCCTTATTATTCTAGGATTCTTTTAATTGTTTAGAAAGTTTTCTTTTATTTTCTGTTTTCTTCTCTAATTAGGACTACTTATTAGTTTCCTAATAGGATTACTAGTTGTAAGTTATTTTAATTAGTACTACTTTTTAGTTTACTTATTCAATTAGGATTCAAGTATAGTATGTTATTCTAATAAGGACTTTAATAATAGGGTTATCCTAGCTAATATAAATAGAGGCAGCAGCAGGTTACGTAGATAAATTATTTTTATTAAAAAAAATATTTAGATTTCTGAATTTGAGGTTATTGTTAAGATACATATGCTTGTTCCACTACATTCTTTCTAATCTAGCTCTATTTGTTTAGATTTTCCATGCCCTACACTTTTCCCATGCATCACAAATGTGGGCTTATAAGGGATGAGTATTTGAACCCATCTTGCACAAAACCAATTGGCTTGTGCTAAATCCAATACTCATTCCTTTATAAGTCCTTTACCTACTTTATTTTGAGCGGCTTACTTGGCCCACTACTAACAAGCAAGTTGACACTTGCAACCAATAAGGCCCACTTGGGCCAACATAAATGGGCCAGCTCCACTCAAACGGAACTCAAACACAGCCCCAGGCTCTAATACCATGTTAAAGTTCACGGATCCGCACAAATGTAGGCTTATAAGGGATGAGTATTTGAAGCCATCTAGCACAAAACCAATTGGCTTGTGCTACGTCCAATACTCATTCCTTTATAATTCCTTTACCTATTTTATTTTTATCCAATGTGAGATTTAGTTCCGAACACTTGGATTTATCATACGATTGATTGTATTTGGTGGTATGGAGCAGATTTCATCCACAGGTGAGATTTCAACACTGAGAAATGTCATCCACATACTCATTTTAAGTTTCGTAAACTAGTGATCAAAACTCCTAGATGGATAACATTTCGCATGTTTCAACTTTCCACATATAAAGCATATCAGTTGGAATTCATCTGATAGTTATACACAGTTGCAAAAAGCTAAAATTTGAGTCTCAAACAAAATAAGCATGCTTCATGTAGAAATGGAAATATTGGATGAGTAGATGCATATTATCATCTTAGAAAGCTCAACCATAATAGTACTAGGCAGGGGTGTGAGAACTTGAGGATTTGAAATGACTGACCCTGTGGTAAGCATAAAAGTTGGTGATTTTCAATAGAACCGCCTACCTCTCCACAAAGTCTAGCTTTTTGATATGCAACGTCTGCAACACCATTCCCTGAGTCCAGAAAACCACTTGCTGCTAAAATGGCCTCTTCTAGTGCTATATGAAAGTCGCTCATCTTGCAATTGTACAGTTGTGTTTGCCCTTTAAAACTAAATAAATGAAAAATAAAGCAAGATTATTTCTATCTAATGGAAACCCAGAAAAAGTAGCATCAACTGAATGTGATTATCAACACACCTATCCATAAATTCTGCAAAAGGAAATATCATCCCTTGTTTCACCCAAGCGTATTCCTGCCATAAACGTCAATTAAATTTCAAATGCATATATAACGCCTAAGAATTCCAATAAAATTTAAACCGAGAGAGATAGAATACCCTTCGCGTTCCATTCTTAGAATACCCATAAAACATCAGACAAAGCGCGTCAGGAATACGACAACTAAGAACAGCTTCAGGAGCTTCCAATATGGGATCAATGACAACGGCGGGCCACCAAGAAAACCTCTTCCCACATTTTGCCCAGACTAAATCCCCCAGAGCAAAATCCTCTGGCTTGTATACATCTTTCTTATTTCTAGCTTCTCTTCTAATTTTCTTCAATTTAGTATATCCCAATGCTTCATTGCCTATCAATGAAGTATGCAAACTCAATTTATCATTAAACCCCGAAGGAAGCATCTGAACTCGTCCTTTCGAATATCTAGATAATGGTCTTTGAATCTTTCCCGTGCTTCTATTCTTCAATCTTTTCGAATTCAAGAGTACCTTGCAAGCCCAATAGGATCCCTCGCCAACCCAGGAACCAGAACCACAGCTAAAATCATCTAAATCACTGTACATGACAATTGAATATGAATCATACAAATTGATTTTACGTTTCTTTGGAACAATAAATTGATTTTACACATAAAATAAGAAGTTGATTGAATTGATACCCAAAAGAAGAGCTTGAAATTCTACCTGAAACAAATAAGGATCAACTACACAAAATTGTTACCTCCATCCCATTCGTGGAACCGTCTTCAAAATTCTATTCTTTGCCTCTAAATTTGATTTATATTTTTCCAACTTATTAATGCCTCCATCCCCTTCTTAAATTTTTCATTCAATATTTGACCCTAAAATTAACCAATACTTAAAGTCTAGTATTACCCCCAATCCGAGTAGATCTCACGCTATATAATTAGAAATCCAGAGCCGCGGAAGTCTTTTTTAAATTGCATCATTTACAATTATTTCTTCCTTTCTTATATCTCTCACTGGTTCAATGTGCTTTTAAGTTTAATCCCGGCCTAAAGAGTTTACAGTCTAAAGCATCCAAATCAAATTGTTATAAACCAATGAAATCTCGTTAAAGTCTGATATGGGACACCGATGTAAATGCAACATGAAGTACAATTTACCTTTCAAAGAGATAATTTGCATGACAATGAAATAATCTCAGTCAGCAAAAGACCACAAAAGAACCAATTGCAGTAAGCACCAAAAATCAATCAATCATTTCATGATTATAGAACCAAGAGATCAACTTGAATTTCAAAAAATTAAAAAAACGATTATAAGCAAATTTTGTAATGGCATGAGCGAGAAAGTAAAATTTCAAAAAAAAAAAGTACAACCGCAGAGAAGCCTAACCAGAGCGAGAAGGGGAAGCGTTTAAGAAATGGATTCGGATAAACCGGCAAGGTCCGACCTTTATCTTCCTTCTTAATAATTCAGTATGTTTCAAAACAATGGGAAAACGAGCCGACAATATATTCTCTCTTCTTCGTTCGCTTCTTTGCTGAGCTCAGAGTGAAGATCATAACAGTAGTACTGGATTTTTTAGCTTCTGAATCCGAAACCCCTTCCTTCCTGCGATTTCGGGTAACTATGTGAAAGGATCCAGTTACGGATCCAGTTCCTACTCTTGACGGATCCAATTTTATTTCCAGGAGAAGCCCACATCCGGCCCAATATTGCAAGGTCGGTCCAGATTTTTAGGGCTCCTATTATTTAATACCAAATCAAATTCTTCTACTACGCATTTCCTTTTGATGAACATATAAGAAAATAATGTTACCCGTATTAGAGTTGTGAAAGCAACCAATTGCTTGACTGGTATTTGTCTTGAATCACAAACTCCACCACTTCCTTCACACACAAGCAGGAGAATACCAAACCAGCCGAAGATCTTTATTAATCTCACTTGAGAATCCTTCATCTTATTGCTCTGGCCACGAAACAGAAAATGAAAATTTAATCATAATCCAACATGTTCGGGATGCTTTTTGAAGAAGTTGCTAGCATTGAAGTTGTGGAATTGCTAAGACAATCAATGGCTGTGAAGCAAGACTACATTCTCTCAGTTGGAAAGCTTAGAAAGGTGTAGTTTGGATAAACAATATGAGAAAAAGGAGAATAGCCTGACTGGTTGAAACTTGGGAACTGCTATGGAAGGCAACTATCTGAGTCATAGTCATATCTGTTGTGTAAGATAATCTATACTACGAACGAGAAAATCGCCTGAATATGGAAGTTTTAGAACTGTTCGACACTCGTTATTGTTGCATTTTAGATTGGACAAGGATAGCTACAGTATTCAGGTTGCCAGGCCTTCTATTTGAAATGGGAATCGGACGTTAATGTTTTTGCTATTTCTGCACTTTGAGATGGAGCAATTCCTGATGTGTGGATGGAGCGGAGAAATAAAAAAAAAAAAAGATTTAGAAGCTGCCCATAATGTTGAAAGGAGTGAGGTGGGAAGGAAAAGGCCTTCTATTTAATTTTTATAATGTTTGGTCAGGTTGAAAGATTTTTTAGTTTCAGATTTCATCATCAGGATTTTGAACATTTCTAAGGTCAACAACCTAAATTATCTTAGCCTAAGTGTTAAAAATATTCCGGTTTTGCCATGGGTCAGCCCATTTACATCCAGTGCCCTGCCATACCTTTAGCTGCCTCAAACTAATGTGAAAATTTCTATCTGAAGGTCGAAACTGCTAACAAATTGAAAGTTTACTAATTTGCAAAATCATCCTGATATATATTTTGGCTGCATTAAGGTTTGTTTTGTTGGTACTTCTGAAGAGAAGAGGGCGAGCTGAAAGAGAAGGCAGCAGATTGCAGACAAGTCCTATGCAGATTATGCTGTTTCTTATTCTTTTTTTCCTGCTTTTAATTTTCAGCCATCACTTCACTCTTGGATTTATACATTTTATATATTACAACTTTCATTTTATATACAGACATTCTAGTTAAAAAAAAGTGACAAACTTTCTTCATATAATAGCAATATTATTTATAACAAATTGAAATTAGGTATACATGTTACAGTTCATTATGAAATTTTGCACTGTAAAAACTTCAGGAGCTAATTTCCTAAACCAAAAGGGTCTATAAAGGGGGGAGGTAGTTAAGTAGGCCAAAATGATTTTATTGACCAAGTCTTATTTTGAATTATAATACTGCAAAGGAACCTAATTTGCCTTTTGGGTAAGTAAAAAAGAATTTGGCTAAAACATGAAAGATTTTAGTCTGAATTACAGGAGTTGCAGAGAGATTCTAATTGAAACAACTTCTACGACAGGTGCAGCTACGAAGTAAATAAACTACACTACGAAGTACTTTGAAAGAAGCCCTGTTTTACAAGTGGAGGAGAAAAAGAGCAAACAGCAAGTAAATAAACTACACTCATTTGTTGCACGATCGTTGAGATGTTGGACATCTAAAATGGCTGCAGATGTTGCATTAATAGCTTTCTCAATCTTGTGTTCTCCAACAAACTCGTAATTCCAACTTCCATCTAGAAAACCTTTGAGCTGAAACAGTTCTATATGCCTCACATCTAATGTCTGCATAGTCCCTGCATTTGCAAGCAAGTTTTTTTCCGTTTTTGTGTCATATTTCCGTGTAAAAACGCGAAACAAATATAATTTGGGACCTATTTCATTTGCCAAATAAGATACCGTATAAGCAAATAGTACAACAGATTCTTTATGATACAAAAACGTATGAATGAACCACAGAAAATTATGTGTTAGACAGCAACTGCACATTATCTGTCAAAAGGCATAAGATTAAATTCATAATTGGATGAACTTTATGAGCTAAAGTTGTATGTTGCTCACCATCACAATTTTCAAGATCACAAACAGGCATCGAATAAGCTGCAGATCTGAATATTATTACCAAAATTGTCGAGAGTTTATCTCATGCAATTGCTTAGATCTTTGCTGAGAAATGTTTAACATAACTACTGTGGATGAATCAAAATTGACATACCAGCTATCCAAATTCCAGTTTTAATATTATGCAGCATAGAAACGCAGCAGGACTCCAACATCTTCTCTGTAGTATCGTGTTGTCTAATTCTCAATGGCAAATTCAGCATCTGAGTCAGGAGTGCTACTTTCGACTCTTAAGTAAAATGCACCAATTCTCATCCAATCTGATTCTTGAAGATTGAAAACCGTGTTACAAATGGAAATGTCCCGCTTAGACAACAGAAAGATACGAAGTGAAGCTCACCTAGATGCTTATCCTTGTCGTGAAAGGAGTAAGAGTGACTGCCATCTGATAAAACCGGCCATCATATTAAATTATCAATCAAATTTATCAGCCGGAAACGGTGTAGTGTAGTTATTTGAAACTCACGAATGCCGAATAATTAATGGTGTCTATAATTACCAACAGTCGAAGCGTATAGCTTAATCCACTTGAACTCCACGTTGCCTGGATCTGAAACCTGAAGATCACGCAAGCACGCGAACTTCCATATGCTGTCATGCATGATGACTCCGTGGAACCACCGGCAGATAGCCGCGAGCTTCACCGGAGATTTCCCGTCCAAGACCTTAGCTATCTCCGTCCATATATCTTCTTTGTACATATTTTAAAAGGAATGTTAGTCAAAAGAATTTGTTGTCAACTTGAGTGGTTGAATCATTATCTCAAACTCGTTTTGGAGCAAATTAATTCATTGGTTATCCGTTTAGCAACTAGAAAACGCAGGAAAATTATTTGAATTTTGAATTTAAAATTTAAATTAAGAAAAAGTGGAACTGAGTATCTCTGTTTAACTGATTTGCGCGCTACAAATTTATAAAAAAGGATGATGATGAAGAAGAACAGCTATATTGAATTAAAACAACTCAAAAACTTCCGTGGACCAGCCAAAAAGTTCCGATTGAAAATCATTACTTAAGCAGACCTCACCTAAGAATCTTATGAAAAATTTAAAGTGCTTTAACGAACAATAATTTTAGATCACGTGTAAATTTAAAAAAAATAAATGAAACAGAATTCAAACTCATAGATGCTGAAAATCCAAAATGTGATAACAATTTCAGTATTTCAATTAAATTAAGCTTCAAACGTATTTAGTCAAATTCAAAGCTGAATTGGATCCAACAAAACTCAAAATCATGGATAATGAAGATCCAAAATCTAACAACTCTTATTCTATATCTGATAATATGAGCAAAAAACAGAAACGCATGGCTATAAGCAAGTTTGCAATAAAATTAAAAATGAAATTCAAATTCTCTTAAAATCGAAGCTCAGCATATAATTTTTCCGAGAGAGAAAACCAGTTGAAAGAGGAGCGAGGAGTTGAGCGACAGCTTAGACGAGGAGATTTGCAACTGCAAATGGACCTTCCTTTTCTCAATCGCTTCCCGATTTTCAGTCTTTCCTTCTTATGTTAACTTCCGCTTTCCCATTTTCTCAGTTCTACTCCTCCCTTCCTCTGTAAACTTTGCTGAATCAAAGTTCAATTAGTGCACACTACTAGCCATGGGCCATTTATAGACGCGCGAACTGGTCAGAATGGCAGTGTAACAAACTCAAATTCTTTGAAATTCTGATGGGCCCAAGCCAACCGAATGTTAAAATCTTTGGGGGAATGTGTCAAAAAGAGCCAAAAAAAAAAAAAATTTACTTTCCACACAACAACACTTTCTATACTCTCCATATTAAAAAATTAATGAATTAATTAAAAAAGGAAATTTAATTTTAAAAAAACACATTTAAAACAATAAATTTAATCTCTCTCTATATTTATTTAATTTTTTTGAAAGTTAATTTTTTCAAATTTTTATTTATATTATAATATTTATAAATTCACATTATTCATTATGAAATAACAAAAAAATTAAATACTGAAAAATTATAATTATATTAAAAAAATATATTAAGTTATATTAATTTAGGGGATGTATTCAATCAAAATTTTTAATGACTTTGAAAGTAAGGTGGTATTCAATCATGACTTTTACAAACTTGATAAAAGTCATTCAAAGTCTGTAGGTATTCAATTACGACTTTTAAATACTTTTAAAAAGTCATTAAAAGTATGAAGGTATTCAAAAAGTCATTGACTTTTATAGACAATGACTTTTAATGACTTTTTAGCTAAAAATACATATAAAAGAGTGAATAAATTCTCTCATGTTTTTACACAATACTTTTATAGACTTTTACACAATCAATATCTGACCGATGATCGAGCCACCAGAGTTGCTTCTACTCAATCGAATTAGTAATTCCATCATTTCTTCCTCTCAAATGGTGCTACTATTACCCAGTATCGACCCACGTCACTAATAAAGAGATATTACTAATGAAAAGATATTTTTAAATTATTATTTTTATATATAATGTGTAATTTTTATTTTAATTCATATAGTTTTATATACTATTTTAAGAATTAATTATTTTTATTAAATAAGAAATATAAATTTATTATTATTATCATTATTATTATTATTATTATAGTTTGATGATTTTGTAATTGCTACTGTATATCCTAATTTCCTTATTAATAAATTGAATAAAGTTTTATTATTTGATAAATAATGGTAGTTGAAATATGTTTTTATTAAAAAAATTATAATCCATAAAAGTAAAGCCTTTTAAAATCCATCAATGTCCATAAAAGCCTTTAAAAAATAAAGTCTTTAAAAATCTATCAATGTTTACAAAAATCTTTAAAAGTCTTTAAAACTTTATTAAAGTCTTTAAAAAATTAAAAAGTCTTTCAATGTCTTTAAAAGTCATTCATTAAAAAAAATCTATAAAAGTCATAATTGAATACACACCCTTTAATAAAAATCAAATTTAAAAATTAACAAAAAAATTGTAGAAAATCAATATAAAATATGTAGAAAAAATTTCCAACAAAATCAATAAGTAAATCTTGTACAAAAATTGTTTAACTGTTGTACAAAAATTGTTCTCTTCAAATTACAATTGCAATTATCAAAAATATATAATTTCATATTGTTATATGTACCAAAATCAACTCTTTTTGTAGTTGGAAATTTATACAACCTGCAAAAATAAGTACACACTATGTTCAAAACATGTACAAAAATATGTTCAATCAGGTTAAAAAATGTATAATAGTTTTTATAAAGCTATTATACAGCTTTTGTACAATGCAGGAAAAGATCCAAACTACTAATATTTAAAATTCAAACCAAATATTGTACAAGTATTATACAGTTTTTGACAATTATTATAGAGTTGTTGTATGACTATTGTACAGTTTTTACATATCACATGATTAACTATTGTATATATTTGTACAACTATTGTATAGTTTTTGTATGACTATCGTATAGTTCAATTTTCACACAAATGAAAATTTAAATCACACTTCAATCGCATATTTTTAATCACCAAAAAATTCCAAATCAACACAATATGCATTCAATTTATACACAATATACATTTAATTGCTACACAATATGTATTCAATTTTTGCAAAATATGCATTTAATAGCACAATTCAAAGTAATTTTTAGAACTCTTAATTAAGTATGTAGCTTAGTTCTTTGAAGTGATAAAGAAAGAATATTAACCAATGCACAAAACAAGTACAAAAAATGTGCAAAACAAGTTCAATAATAAAAAAAGATACAAAACAAGTTCAATAATTAAAAGAGGTACCAAACAGGTATGAAACAAAGTACAATAAAGGTACAAAATATTTTTTAGATCCTACATTTTAACATTTTTTGTGCACTTTAAAATCCTACAGTCAAAATTAGTAGATTTATTAATGTATTTACTACTGAAATATGATAACAGAAACTCACCAGTAGCCCTTTATGTCTCACAACATTAGCTCCCAGCAAAACTCTAAAGCAATTCATGTATCTCCTCCTGCAAAAGACACTCATAAACTTAATATCATTTCAATAGAATCCCAACCTTAAAAGCTACAAACAAAAACTACAATTAGTTTGTCAAAAAATGTCAAAAGTTTTGAAATTTATGAAAAGGAGAGTTTCTTTTCTATAATCTGTATACTTTTACTCAAACAACTGTAAAAGTAATTTCTTTTGCAGTAAATTATGAATTTTTGTACTTTAATAGAACAGTAATGATTTTCACAGAGGAAAATAAACTCAAAACAATCATGTTTTTGTTGTATTGCATGACTATGCTTGCAATCCAACCTAAATTCGGACACCCAAATCAACTTAGTTACTAGCAGTAATGGTTAGTCTTTGTGATAAACAGAGCTCAAGTGATAAATAGATGCCATACAAAAGCATGAAAGAACGGAAACTGAAAACGTGGCTTTGACGCCAAAAAATATGAAAAAGTGGAACCAGATGCTTAATCACACCATGAAAACAGAAGCAGAACTCAGATTAATCAATACATGATCATTAAATTAATGAAGAACTAGTCAATAATTCTCACTTCTAAAAAATAACATATAAAAGCTCTGCCACTAACAGTCATATTGGTGCACAGAAATCGATTCAAATCAGAAAATGAAACAGAATAAGAAGCGAGGCTTACTGAAAATCAGGTACAAAACATGCACAAAAAAGGTACAAAATAAGTGTTGAAAAGGTACAACTTACGTACAACACAGATACAAAACAGATTCAATAATAATAAAAACAAACTCACAACAACTCACAGCAACTCTTATGCTTTTTTATTGTAAAAAACACATCAAATTCAAATAATGCTCAAATTATGTGAAAAAAAGGTACAAAACATTTCAATAAAAAAAAAAAAAGGCATAAAACTGGTAAAAAATTATACAAAAAGGGTTCAATAATAATTTTTAAAAAAAAAAGTAATTCTCTCGTGACAACTAACAAGAAATTGAGGAGTATAGATATTCTCATGTAAGAACATTTGATTGCCAATTTGCCATCTTTGCCCATTCCTAGATCCTAATTACCATTAGCATGTAATAACTAGAGCACCAAACCATTTTTGTACAGGTTATATGTCTATCAAATTATGAGTAGGAAGAAAAAGCTTGAAGAAATTTCCACCACATTAGTTGACTTTAGTTTTGCAAATTCAATTACACTCAAGCAAAACAAAGTTGTATGCATGTGTTAGATAGGGATAGAATCGGTTGATACAGTAGTATGGTACTAATCACAAACAGGAACAAGTTCATATGGATTTACAAGTAAGCATTTATATAGGAAGAAATACTGTCCTGCCTATCCATTTGTAAGGCAGTCAAAACTCGCAGTGTGAATCACAACGAATATTGTTCTCAACCCAAACATAACTACCATTTTGCAAATTGATATTTTGAAAACCCAAGCAGCAAAGAAAAAAGGCTATTATCATAGACAAAAAATTCTCTGGAAACTAAGAATCAAATACAATTTGATCACAAACTTCAAAATAAAAAAAAAAAAGAAACCAGCAAGCATTAGTAAATTGTAAAACCAACTTTAATAATTATTTTCCTCTACTTTCTTGATAGCCAAACAGAAAGTTCAAGTTTGTGAAAGATTTTGCTATGGTTTTACAGCTACATAGAAACAAAAGTACAAATAAAACATTAAGTACATGCGGTCAATTTTGTAATTTTCCTCGAAATTCATGGCCAAAACACAATTCCTCTTCCTCTCCTTTTTCTGTCAGCTGAAGAGAGAGGAAGGAAAAAGAAGAAATAGAAGAAGGACCATATTTAAATCACGAAATTAAGAAAAATAACTAAATCAAACTTACAAATTCGTAACAGAAAAAGATCAAGTAAATTGTCCTTTCTACTTCAAGAGATCGGAGCATGTAGACATGGCAATTGGTGCTCGAGAAAATTTGGATCAGTTGAAGCTTGTCGATGGCGACTGAATTACAGATAAGAAAAGGTTTTCTTAGGGTTTATCGTTCAAAACCTTAAGATTGTGAGGACTATAATGCTCCTGAATAATAGCAAGCATTGTAGATCGGAAATAGTGAACAGAGAGAAGAAGAAAATGAACAATGATCGGATCGTGATTGCAAGGAAAGAGATAGTAAATACACTGAGAACAAATTGACGGGCTATTTTGTGTCGCGCAGAGAGGGCTATTATTTTCATTGAAAGCGTAAAAACTGGGCTATCGAGGCTATTCTTGTCAACAAAGCTATAGCAAGTGCTATGTTATCAATAAAAACATAAGAGTGGTTATTTTTGTCAAATAAAATTAAAAGGTAATTATTTATTTGGTTTGCCCTTTAAGATGGCCTTTGGGCCAACTGTTCATTCATTGTACTTTTTTTATTTTTTCCCTTTTAATTTTTATTAATAATAAGAAATTGCTATTGCGCATAAATATGTTACTACCCCATATTTTTCATTTCTTTTCATTTTAAAAGCTATGATTAGATTAAGTTTAGTGTTGATAGTTTGATGGAATGGGTTAGGTAAATTAAAATATTATTTATATATAACTAAAATGCAGTAATCATATTTTGTAACTAACCTAAACATACTTTAATCTAATTGACTCAAGCCATCAAACTATCAACACCAAACTTGAATTTAATCATACCTTTAAAATGTAAAAAAATGAAAAATACGGAAATAATAGTAGAGCAGCCTATATCAAGAGCAACCCTAGCTAGGTTATTCATTTCACTTCTCAATGGGAATAAGTAACTGAATAATACAGTAAACTTAAATTGACTGGAAAAAATAGAAAAAAAAAATTAAATTGACTGCAATTTATATACAGGTATAAAGATTTGTCATTATCTTTATAATGAATGAATTAGCATTTTAGAATTACTTTGTAAATGAATTCCTAATTTAATTATTAATCTTCGTTTAGACGAAATGACTGTGGTGTTATTGAAATAATGGAATTTAGATGGAATGACTAAGGTGTTACTAAAATAATGAAATGTAAAATGAGGCAATGTAGAATAATATAAAAATATGTTGATGTTTGGAACAAATAAAGATTTTGCAACTCTTTTTGTTTGGTTTGAAGATAATTTAGACAGTAATCTTAAATAGCAATATTGGGAGAATAGCCTAATTGAGAATAACATATTATCAATAAAAAAAAGTGTCAAAATTGAATTATTAGAAAATATCCGTGGATTGAAAATTTTGGGGTTTATAAAAGTTGCCAAACTTGAATGTCTAAATAACCTTTACCCAAAGGAATTGTAGATTGAGGCTACAGAACATTTTAAAAATGAATTAAATGTCATTATTAAATCAAATTCATCAAAAAATTATAAAGAGCTAAGCCTAAGGAATTTACATTTTATTGTGCTTAAAAGATTACAAGGCTGCCAAAATAAATCATGAGAAAAAAAAAAATCTATTTTTCTTTTCCTTCAAAAAAAAAAAAACCTTGGGATTTCCTCCGGGTTAGAAGCTGAATTTTCTCCTCATATTTCCAAGGAGACGATGTGCAACTAATTCATGAATTTCCGACAGTTCGGAGCTCTACACAAACAAGGGACTTTCAATTCTTCATGCTCATCTGGATCAAACAAGTAATCATACCTGGGAAACAAATATCCAATATTATTTCCTTAGTCCAAACAAATATTTCAAAGCATAATCTTAACTATACTCCTAATTTTGTTGCACAGATGGCAAATGAGAGTGTTTCATCATACGTAAGCTCTTCGCCTGCAGAAACATCGGACCTGGCAATCAGAACTATGCGATTCTCCACGCCACCATCGCTAATTATCCTTGCGTAGCAGTTAGGCATACACTGCAGTAAGGAAGCACTTGCCATTAGTATATGCAAGTACATATATTATATTACTGGTTTACATATAGATATAAAGCAAACAACAATCCCTGATTTAGAGATGATATCATCAAATGAATAAAGTGTGTAGATATCAATCATGCCGAAGTCCACTTGAACCCAACACAAAAGCCAATTGACCATAATTTGCTTCACAAATGGTCTTGTGATCCAGGGTCTACCATAGGGAGCTAGCTAAGAGGAGAGCTCCCCCAGGTCCTCCTGGTGTCTAGACCAATGATCTTTGAAGGTCCCTGGTCCTATTACTGATTGATGCTTTCTAAGATATGAATCATATTGCAAAAGACAAAATAAATCCATTCTCCTAATGAAATGTTCCTCTCATAACTAGAACTTACCGAATGGTTGATCAAGCGTCCTATATTCCCTTTACCGGTGGCATCAATTACTACTTCCTCGCTGATCTTGAACAACTACATTGAACATTTAATAAACATTGTATGAAATTAGGAGGCAGCCCACCGGAAAGCATGCTGCATGAAGCTAGGTAGACTAAAGAAGCATTCTCAAGCATGTACCATATAAGTAACAATACATTGTTCATCATCTGACAAAATAGATTGATGGCAGATTGGCAAGTTCATATTCAGAATATACAAACAAATTCCATGGCAAGAAACATGAGCGCCAGTTCAGACAACCAAAAAGGGGCATTAATAAACTTACATAGCAGTCTTTGCCCTCTGAACGGTATCTTGCCTCCCTCAGATCCACAACACTCCGTCTCACCTGCTCACCGCGATACTCAATAACCTGAAGAAAATACATGATTTACTCAGACCAAGAGAAAAGCAGAATAGTGATCCCACCATCAAGATTATACCAGAAATATAATCAAATGTCTTATAAAGTTGCTGCTGGAAGCCCAACCTAGAAAAATGCAGAATACTTCAATGAACAGAAACATTTATAAAATCATATAAATTACCATTTCTCCTTCTTGAATGTTCCTGCGTGCAAAGAGGCCCCACCCATGTATACCAGATTTACCAAAACAAACCCGATGTTTTTCAGTTTTCTGAAGGGAAAATAATCAAATAACTGTCAATAACATACATTTTCTTTTTCTAAAGAAAAAATATATGAAAATAACTTTAACCAGAATCACTATCACTACGAGAGTAGTGGTTTGCCTGCAAATGGTCAAGTCGTTCCTTAAATGACTTGAAAACATTGGAATCTTCCATTTCCTATAAGAAGACAACATCACGTGCACTCATCAGTTAACTGGTCAAAAGGAACAAACGTATGAACGCTATCCCATTCGAAAATCAGCAATATATGTAATGAAGATGGGAATGTTACTTTGTAGGCGCTCAAGCTAGTTATTGCATCTAAAGAATGATGCCTTGGTCCCATCAGTCGGTGGAATGTTGGCTCCCTGTCAGCTCTCTGCAAGTACAAGTCACAAAAATAAGACAACAATGCAGCCTGATGCATTGTAGGTCAAGAACAAGCTAAACCTTAAGGATCTTCAAACTGATAAAAAATATTCACCTTATTGCTTGACCTTTTATAAGGTCGACATCTTGCAGTAGAGAAAGGATCAACCTCATTACAGTCTGATGGTGAGGGTTTGGGGAGTTCCACTCTCTTCGACACCAATCTTGAACAACTGAAACCCTTACTCTGGTTCTGAAGCAGATTTCTCGCAGCATAAACCCCTGATGGAGTACGCATAACTACAACGGAATCTGGATTTGGTTCTCTGCACCAAAACAAAGGAAGCCAAAAGATTCAACTCAAGGTATAAGATGTGCATAACAGTAGGAATAATTAAAATCACAGGGGAAATAATGAGGAAAAAATATTATAAAGCAATCAATTCATGAGCAACAGATTCAGCCAAATTCTAACCTGTGAAAAGCACAATACGCCAACTTCTTAATAACTTGGATCCCATTCTTCTCCATGCAGTGCAACTGAAATATTCCATGCATGAAATGAATATCACATTATGAATGCTTCAAGAAAGACACTGTATGAACTTACAACACTTGAAAAGTTATAGTCTTGTTAAATGCAATAAGATATCATTAAGATAAACTTTCATGAGATACTGACTAGGTCCATGAAAAACAGTACTCATAAGACATTTGAACAAAAAAATATATTACAACTTACTTCCATGTAACATCCTGCTCTTGAAGCACACGTCGCATGAAAATAGGTTGCACACTTGCAACACTGGATGCAGGAACCATGAGTCTGATTACAGATAACACAATTCTGAAGTCCAGACGAAACATAGTTAGATATCAAGCAATGTTGATTACGACCACATTATGAAGTCAATAGATAACTGAATTTTAATTAAAATGAAAGCATGCAAAACTGAAACAAATCTGATTCTAACATGTAATAAAAACTTTTCTCCAAACTACTTAGAGATGGGCCCACTTCACTAAAATCAAAAATCTATTTCATCTGGATGAGATCTGTAGCATACTCTAAATACCGTCAAATCCAGGTATTTTCATTGACCATAATATACCTTCAAAAATGAGGTTGATGGAATTCTAAGGATTCCAGTGGCAGGCTCCATTTTCTCATGATTCAGGAAACCAACTTCAGGTCGAAACCATGCACAAGTGACATGGACCCACAGCATATCAATATCACATGGCTTTAAAGCACCTCCTGGAAAAGTAATAGCACAAATAAGAAAACTATCACATACATGAATCCAGTTCGAGTGGAAGGAAGAAACCTTATAATTAGAAGTACTACTTATCAGAAAAATTGCTGAGCATCTTCAATCAAGATTGATGACACAACACAACCATTGCACTTGCGCTATTGGAGCAAAAAGTAAAAACCAAAAGGAATCCTTTACCAAGTGGGCATTAAAGGAGGAAAATAGATTCAACATCTCTTTTTCATTGGAGATACATCAACTTTACTCCAGTAAAAAAATGAGTGTATCATTGAATCATTTTTATAAAACCACTCTACTATATACTGTCTTTTTCCAATTTTCTTACCTTCTTTTTTCTTTTATGGGATGGATAGAAAAAAAAAATCACACTGTTTATAGAAGCTTTTCCATTTTTTTTGAATAAAGGGGACTTGGAGAACTTTATGACCTCGTCATAGAATGCTAAAAACAAAGAATGGCTAAGACCTCTTAAGTTGTAAGAATTAATCTAAAAAGACATACCTTTTACAGGACAGAGGCAACACTCCCTCTCCACACCAGGTATTTCACAAGCTCTGCACACCCATAAAGTAAGATCTTGAATGTCCATTGCACCATAGCATTCTTGGTGCACAGCTATTTGACACCTGAAAATATAAAAGAGTCATTCAGGTAAATATTGTTAAGCACATAAACAAAGTCTCAACTAGCAGCAGCACATTACTACCAATACTAACAAGGAAGCAAAGTGAACCAATGATGACGTAACTACCTGTTGCATATTATTATTTTGTTATCATCCCAATCTTCGACCCATCTGCAAATAGCACACCTTTCTGTTGTCCATTTCGCATAAACAGGCTCGTACTTCTCTGTTTCAATTGATTAAAAAAAGTACACAAATATTTATTTGCCTTTTCAACCATCCAAAAAATTGAGTACGAAGAGAAAAAGACAGTTTTAATCCAAGGAAGTTACTAGTTACCTTGCAAAAAAGCAAGTAGCTTCTGCTTATCTAATTTAAGCAGATCCACCCCATGTGCATTATACTCGGCAATCTGCAGTATCTTCATTGTTAATAAAAAAAGAGTTGCACTGGAATTGAAATATAAAGAACATTGATTTCACAAAGAAGAAAAGGTAATCCTTTTGACAGCGACACAAACACTGTCTAGAGCATATAGACATATTAGAGCCACAGTCCCATGAAAGTTCAGAATAATGTGCTAATGATCACCAGCCTTCAATTAATACTCAATCGTATAGGAAGTTTTACAAGACTAGTAAAATCAGGTCATAAGTCAACATACAAATAAACAAACCATCAATTCAACTGTAATTCAAGATTTTAGTATCAAAATCAGAGGCCATAAACATGATAATGACATATCCAAAGAATATAAGGAAATCAACCGCATGCTCAACAGAAAGAGATTGATAAACCTCATTAACTATAGTTGTCAAAAAAATTCAAAGACAAAATTCTTCGGTAATGTTTTTTCTCCTCGGAACCAAAATCGTCAATATTTAATTTTAAAATATTGTGGGCGTATTATGTTGCCATACCAGGAAATAACATAAGATAGTAGCAATGTAGCAGCCAAAACAAGGGAGCTAGGAGCAGACACTAAATATCTAAATGGTAGAAGATAAAATTAAGGTTGAGCACCATAGCAAGCCAAAATCAACTCATTTACAATGTGAAGCTTTTAGTCATAACAGGCATCATTAAATTGGTTTACTTTCCAGCTAGAATGTGCCACAATTACTATTAGTATTTATTCTCAACATGACAGGTTGCTTACATCTCAGATTCATATTGAAAATCAGACAAAAGTATGTGATTGAATTTTTGAGCAATGTTCAATTCAATTCCCCACCTTTTATTTTATTTTGTAACAGAACAGTGCTCCAGGAGCAGCCAGTATACATTTAATTGATTGAAGATAAAATTACGGTAGGGCACTGGACTGGACAAAGCCAACAGTGCTCCAGGAGCAGCCAGTATACATTTAATTGATTGAAGATAAAATTAAGGTAGGGCACTGGACTGGACAAAGCCAAAATCAATTCATGTACAATATGGAACTTTCAGTCATAACAATGCAATATTAAACTGGTTTCCTTCCAAACCAGAATGTGTCATGATTAGTATTCATACTTGTCCTAATAGGTTTCTTACATCTCAGATTTCATAATGAAAATCAGACAAGGCATTTGACTGAAATATCAACCAGTGATCAATCCCCCGGCTTTTATTTTATTTTGTTCTTGATGCTTTCAATGCACACACAAACAACAGCACTTAAAGAGGATATTACTTCATATCAGCATTCAGCAACAGCCAGAGAGGAAAGTGTTATTAGACAATTAGCACCTAAATCAACTAAATATATTGTACTTCAACTTAAAATGGGTGTTTTCACTAAATACGGTAAGCAAGCAACATAGTGGTTACATGGAACAGCAAAGAACAAGTAATGACTCCAAATGCTAATCATGCACAAAATGCAAACACAATAAACAAGAAGAATACAAACCCATTTTTCCAGTGGTAGCATCGTATCCTTCACTTTCACACTGTACTTCCATTTTTTAGCTCTGCACCCAGTGTGCTTTTCCCATTCACTGGGTGTTTGCTTTCGCGACCCACATGAACCGCACTTGCACACAATTCTACAGAAAGACAGAAAAGAGCTGTAGATTAACTGCATTATATTTTTTATGAAGGAGTGAGGAAGAAAAAGTTTGATCTGGATTCTGAGTGCTGCCAAGCAAAAAAACACATAAATCATGTAGCATTGCCCAATAATAACAGCAGAATTAATACGTACTGCAGACACTACATACATTTGCGTATTACATTTAAGTTTTGAAAAGTTAATTGTGTGTGGAAAATTTGCGGTAACACTGAAAATGGTGTGAACATCCAGTGAGAGAAAATAACAATTAATTTATCTGATGCATATTAAAAAACGAAGTGTAAGGGCTTACAAATGAAGTTTTGGAAAATATGTTCCTTCCATCCCATTGCACACAACAGTTACTTCTTCAGGTGGTGCAGCTTCTCCACTGTTTACCGTAGGCCTGCTTGAAATAAAATTATCAAGATTATATCCCCCAGGGAAAAGGGAGAGCTCCGACAAGATACATAATATCAGAAAAGAACTATCAGCATATGGATGAAAATTTTGAAACTTACTTTACTGGCAGCTTCCTTCTCTCAAATGTTGATGGCTCAAAGTTAAACTTTACTCTGCAATCAGGACAATAGTAATCCATATTCTCCAGATCCTTCAACCATGAACAATCAGTAAGAATTTACCATCCATTAATCAGGGCAAGTTCCCATGCAAGTAAACAGAATGTATTAGTTTAAATACACACCTTAAAATGTTTCCTGGTAATGTTATCACACTGAGCATGTACCCAAACATTACAGCTATCGCAACATACCTAATACAGAAGCTCTTCAGTCAAATAATCTATCAAATCATCTCTCTCAAGACAAGCTCAAAACTAATTCAAACACTAATAATCTCACCCATTTACCGCCATCTGAACGATTCCAAATCTTCTTGCATATGCCACAACACTGTTTTGACTTCTGTAACTATTTGAGGCATTAATGTAAATCAGTCAAACAAAGAAAACAATTTATAGAAAATGAAAAAATAAACTAAAGACAACATTTGAAAAAAAACCAAAATGAGGCATTTCTTATGAACCTTAACACAATGTTTACATATAAGCTCCACTCCAAAAGTTGAACCTTTCCGATTCTTGATAGTTTTGCATGGCATGATTAGATTACAACTGTCACAACGTTTCATTTTCTTGTACGATGCACCCTGTACAATCAGCTTACTGTGTGAATTTCAATGAAAAGACAACTAATAGAAAAGAAGTCACAATTCAACAGTAGGATAAAACAAATACCCAAATAAAATTATTGATTCCTCTAGTGATAGAATGTGCATGCATATTTCATAGAAGAAAGAAGGCAACTTTTTCATGTAACATTTGCATCTAAAATCATTCATAAAGGGACCTAGATCTAAACAGCTAATTACCCCAACCATAAGTATATGCAATTGAATAGCTTTCTGCATCAGATGATGGAGAAAGTAAATGTTTCGACCATCATATTGTGAAACAACTTGAATGTTTCTTGAAATTGACATAACAAACATCAAACTGGAAACCTCAAAATCCAATTAAAACTTATAAGGAAGAACTTGTAGCTGTTTTGCCAAGCAGTGCAAAAGGAAGGGAGTGGAAAAAAAGGGAAATCATTAGAGCATCCATAAGGTCATACAACTTGCAGTATCATCTTTAAAGAGTGAAAGTATGATAAAGGAATGACAACAGAAAATACAAAATGCATACTAGCGTATGCTTAGATTCATCAAACGATTGATTGTATTTGGTGATATGGGACAGATTTTAAACCACAGGTGAGACTTCAAATGTCCTCCAAAATCTCATCTTTATGTTCAGTGAACTAGTGACTAAAACTCCTAGATGGGTAAAATTTTGTATATTTCTTTCTACATATAAAGCAGATCAGTTGGAATTCATCTGGGTGATACAGTTGCAGAAAGCTAAAATCTGAGTCTCAAACAAAATAAACACACTACATGTTGAAATGGAAATTCTAGACGAGTATATGCATATTATCATCTTAGAAAGCTCAACCATAATAGTAGTACTAGGCAGGGGTGTGAGAACTTGAGAAGAAAGGTCTGAAATAACTGACCTCGTGGTAAGCATAAAAGTTGTGATTTTCACTAGAACCACTTTCCTCTGCACAGAGGCTAGCTTCTGCATGTGCAGTGTCCAGACCACCAATCCCTGTGTCCAGAAAACCACCTTCTGCTAAAATGGCCTCTTCTAGTGCTATCTGAAAGTCGCTCATCTTGCAATTGTACAGTTGTGTCTGCCCCTGAAATCTAAATAAACGAAAAATTAAGCAAGATTATTTCTATGTAATGGAAACCCAACAAAAGTAGCATCAACTGAATGTGACTGTCAACACACCTATCCATGAATTCCGCAAAAGGAAATATCATCCCTTGTTTCACCCAAGCGTAGTCCTGCCATAAACGTCAATTAAATTTCAATTGCATATATAACGCCAAAGAATTCCAATAAAATTTAAAACCAAGAGAGATAGAATACCCTTCGTGTTCCATTCTTAGAGTACCCATAAAACATCACACAGAGAGCGTCAGGAATACAACAGCTAAGAACAGCTTCAGGAGCTTCCAATATGGGATCAATAACAATGGCAGGCCACCAAGGAAATCTCTTCCCACATTTTGCCCAGACTAGATCCCCCAGAGCAAAATCCTCTGGCTTGTATAAATCTTTCTTATTTCCAGCTCCTCTTCTAATTTTCTTCAATCCAGTATACGTGAACGCTTCACTGTCTATCAATGAACTATGCGAACTCAATTTTTTTGAATTACTACTTTTGTACTTGAAACTGTTGAAGCCTGCACTGCCCAATTCTTTATCTGCTTCCCGTTCATAGAAAGGTAATGAACTAGAAAACTTACCCTTTGCGAATCCCGCTTTACTATATCTATATCTCTTTTCAACAAAATCCTCTCTATTATCTAGAAATTCACCATCCTCAAAGCTCGAATTAGTGTCGTCTGATCTATATTCAGCATTCTTCCATGTATCAACAATAGAATCATTAAACCTCGAAGGAAGCATCTGAATTCGTCCTTTCGAAGATCTCGATAATGGTCTCTGAATCTTTCCGGTGCTTCTATTCTTCAATCTTTCGGAATTCGAAAGTACCTCATGAGCCCAATAGGGCCCTTCGCCGACCCAGGAACCAGAACCAATGCTAAAATCATCTAAATCACTGTACATGCCAATTGAATATGAATCATATGAATGGATTTTCCGTTTCTTCGGAATCAATAAACACTCGTAATCCTCATCCTCGTATTGACTGCAAGACTCTCCCTCCTCCGTCTTACACCGCTTCAGATTCTGCATTTCAACTTTCACGGTTTTTTCAAAATCATCCTCTAAGCATTCAAAAATTCCAATGAATTTCCTCAAAACCAACCCAACCAATGTCAACTCGATTCAGAAATCCAAACTTGAATCGAATACAGAGTGTTCCAATCACATAACCATTGTATTCGAATAAAACGATTCAAAATAAACGCTAGAAACCCTAAATAGGGGAAGAAACCTAATTGAAGTAATCAAATAAACATATATCAGTAAAATTCGCACGTTTGGGTGAAGTTTCTGGAAGAAAAACAAAACCGAAACGAAATTTCTTACTTCACTCTTCGAATTTATGTATATAATGAAAGAGAAAGCGATAAGGAATTTGTTTTGTGTAGCACGAAAATAAAGCAAAATAAAATCTCAGTATTGATTTGTGAATTGCAATCAATTGAAAATTGCAGAGAAAGAAAGTCGAGCGGACACAAGAGAATTAGATGTAGGTTTCGTAAATTAAATTAAAATATTTAATTGAATTTATTTAATTAATAATGTATATAATACTAAAATTTTGAAACTCGAATAAAATATATTTAACCAGTCGTAGCGGTGGCGGGTTTTGGCTCCAAAGATTGGGGTATCGCGAATTGAAAAGAGAGGGAGAAACTGAAAATTAGTTTGTGAAAGCGCGAATTGGAAAAATGCAAGGTGTATAATTTTATATGTAGTATTTAATTTCTGTGGCTGCAGATTGGGCAATTTTTATTTTAAAACAGAGAAAGGGACCTACCAGTAACAGAGGGGAGATGGTGTTCCTCTAAACTCATCAAAACAAGTTTAAACTGTAAACTCTTTTTTTTTTTTTTTAACCATAGATATCTCGAGAGATAGGAGTCGAATCCGTCTCTGTCGGAAGAAGTTTAGTACCTTAACCAATTGGACTGAAACTTGCTCCTAATTTAATTTGTAAACTGTTCACTTAAGTTTTTAAATCGTAAGTATATCATAAGCTGATTTAGTTTAACCAATTTATAAAAATTAATATTCTTATATTTTACTAGTTTATTTTTATATTAACCATATCAAAACATCAAAATCTATTTTTATCTCATTTTTACATTTTTTTTTAATAATTTTGTCAACTTTTATAATAAGTTGATTATTAGTTAATTTACATAAACACTTTAATTAATTAGAGTGATGCACCTTTCTACCTTGAGATAATGGAATTCTAATCTTAATTTAATAAAAAAAAAAGTTTATATTTAATCTGGTTTTTAAGGACGTCATTCTTATAAAAAATAATATAAGAATTTTGACATAAATAATGTACTCTATTTATAATATACAAAAGTATAAATAGAATTTTGACATAAAAATTATATTTTTTAAAAATAATTCTCAAAATAATCACTTTTTAATATAAATATAATATAAACAATAGTAACGCTATTTTCAAAACGCAAATCATTAATTACAGAGCAATTAATTTTAATTATATATTAATTGACCTAATTATTTCTATTCATGTAAAAGCTCCCTTAATTGTTTACCTAACCATTCCGTGACATTCACCTCTTCTCCTTTCCCCCTCTCTCTGCTCCCTTTTTACAAGCAAAAAGAGAAAAAAAAAAATTGAAATTTGATAAAGAATAACATTTTGGTATGTTGAATAATTCTAAACTTTTTAATATATATTTTGATTGAACTCATATTTTCGTTTTATGGACTTTGATTTATTTGGTACTTTGATTTTCGAAAATCAAAATTGCTGATATTTTAATTGAATATCCATGTGAATAAAGAGAGGGACTGTTTACACAAAATCAATAAAAAAAACCTTAACAGCTCCAAATTCATTAGGTTCAATGCTTTCATCAAATAATTCTTCTTCATCTTGAATGAAAAAAAATATATATATAATGAAGAAGATGGAGATTGAGAGATTTTTCGCTGTTGAGGAGTGGATATGAAGAGAAAGCATATGAAATTGTGATATTTTGTGTTGTTGATACTGAATTTTGAATCTTAATACATAAACATTATATTGTTAATTACTGTGCATAATAGATGCAGATTTGAGAATAAATTCATAATATCAGTTGGATTCATAATCTTTCTGTTTTGTAA
>CATIWJ010366129.1:0-16742 GCA_949640765.1 Croton laevigatus
TCAATAATAAATCCTTGGGTGGCAGTGTTAACAATTTCACTAAAACTTAAAAATGGGATGAAATATTAGACCCAAACTGCTTTTGGAGGGAAGCGTTGTGTGTCACTGTGCCAGCGCTGTGCATCACTGCAATGCCTTGCAGCACTTCTGACAGAAAGCAAGTTGCTCTCTTGTTTCATATTTAAGGCTAGAAGAAAAGACCCCCTGACAACCCAAGAACACCTAAAAAAAGAAGTTAATAAATGAAAAATTAGTTTACAAATTACCTTTGCCTCGGTTATTGAGAATTTCATGTAGTCCAAGCTTTGATCTAGCTCCATGCAAGTTTTCTTCAACCTTTCTCAAATGGGTTTCACCAAACTCACTTGTTTTACTCACTATTCACTCCCTAAACCCTTTATTCCTCTTGATTAATGAAAATTAATGAGGAAACCACTCCAAGAATGAAATATCTCCCCCAAAAACTTGACGTTTTAGCTCTCAAAACCATAAAACTCTTACCAAATTACCCAAAACCCTAGAGAAATTCTAGAAATCTATTTTGGTGAAAGAATATTCAAGAGATACTAGAGAGGAACTTAGTTGCCATTATTTAATGACCCATTTATAGGCAATACGAGGGATTTTTGTAAAAACTTAGAAGCATTTAGTAGAATAGCAAGAAACATTTTTTTAGCATCTAAAACAGGATCACAAGCCTAAATTAACATGAATCATGAGACTTAGAAATTATCTTTTGATACATGATTCTGCTAGTAATTATATTCCTTTTATAGAGGATTAAGAATGTCAAACATCGTTCCTTTAATGTTGGTCCACAAGCACATATTGGAACACCACGTATGCTAGTACAGAAGAAGGAAAAAACCAAAATTTTCCTCTTGCTTTTTGGGTTAGGCATGTGAATGGAAGAACGAGGAGAAAATGATGAGTTTTCCTTTTTTTTTTAAAATTGTAAATAAGAATGTAACAATTACATTCGTAGCTTATATGAGTCACATTAGAATGCCATCAATATGCAAATGAATAAGCACATCAATACAAATCTAACTCCCTCCATAATTCCTACTTAACAGACCTTAGGTCTTTGATATGCCTCTACTTTCAAACTTATGCCCTTTTATGTGACCTCATAGGATTTGAATTTTATTAGCAATAGTTCCAATCTTATTAGCCCACAAATCGTAATTATCTTCAAGAAAATTTATGATCACGTAAAATAATCGAATATATATTATCTTCATAAATTATCATATTTATATTTAAATGGTTGCACTTGATCGAAAATGACATTTTCTTCGATCTCCCACTTGTCTGAGAACAAACATGCAATCATCAAATTCTTTAAATCACTTAATGTCCAATTTGATGGTACAAATACAAAATTATCCATACTAGTATTCAAATTATTTTTTCGAGTTTGAACTGTTGCACAAATGATTAACTCTTTAATCAATTTGAGCATGTCCATGCATTTTTTTAGTTCTTACTCTTCAATAGGCTACAGACACCAATCCTAATTAATTAGGATGACTTATCCAATCTTGTACAACCAAGACTCCCATTTAATTTTTGGCAATCTTGGTCACTGCCTATATAACCTCCTTTTATGACACGGTGTTTAACAATGCCAAAGATTTACTAACCCTCAAATGATAATAGTGACATACTCATGTCAAAAGAATTCACTAAATATATTAATCAAATTCTTAAAACATATTAAAAAATTTCAAGCAGGTTTATCCAGCATATATTTGCAATATACACCAATGTAATTGACTAGACATCTCCAGGTCCTCATAGCCCATGAAATTACGCTATCAATCTACTTACAAGCTAGTCCATAACTGAATCATTTATGTCCAATTTGATGATTCAGACTAGGGATTATATGTATTTTATAACTTTTGTGCACTAAATAGGGTTTCATTTATCAAATCATATATTTGACAATCCTATCAGACATTATAAAATATTTTAGACATTTTATTTAATAGTAACAATAACAATAAGTCTTAGTCCCAAAAAAGTTGGAGTCGGCTGTATGGATTCTCTAATAGTTAACCTCTCCAAACATAAAGAAAGTAGTCATCACAAGCCTTAGGTACTTTTCACGACACGGATTTTACTTCTCCATTCAAGTCTGTTATAAATCAAATCCATATTGATATATAATACTAAACCATAATTAAAAAAGAGCAAAAACATTTACTGATAAACATAAACAAACATAACTTGGAGTTTTATAATTGTGAATTGATTTAAAATTAAATAGTGCATAATCAAAGCCACTTTCCTAAATGCTTAAGTCTTATAGCCCTAGTGTGACTCTCATGCTTAGGCTGAGGTAATGGTTTAGTCAACTGAACAACAACATTATCATCAATGTGAATTTTACAATCTATTAGATCTTTCCACTTAATAATTTTTTCGAATGAGATGAAATTTTCTGAGCACATGTTTGCCTTTCTGATGTGATTTTGGTTCCTTTGACTAAGTAATGGCACCATTATTATCACAGTGAAGATTGAAACCATTTACAATGCTAGATATTACTCCCAGCTCAGAAATGAATTTATTGATCCAAACAACTTCTTTTACTGCATCTGCAACAACAATGTACTTAGCTTCTGTTGTAGAATCTGCTACAATGCTTTTTTGAATCTGCTACAATGCTTTTTTTTTTTAAACTCTTTTAGCTCACTGTCCCTCCATTTAGAAAAAAGATAAAACCAGATTGTGATTAAAAGTCATCTTTGTCAATTTGGAAGCTCGTATCCATGTAACCTTCAATAATTAACTCACTTTCACCTCTATACAATAAGAAGTTATCCTTAGTCCTTTTAAATATTTTAGGATATTCTCAGCTGCATTCCAGTATGTCTCTCCTGAATTTGATTAGAATATACTGCACATGTTTAAAGTATATGAGACATTTAGGCGAGTGTAGGTCATAGCATACATAATGTATCTTATTGTAAATGCATAAGGAACATTACTCTTTCACTTAATCTCATCAAGTCCTAAAGGACATTGAGTCTTACTAAGCGATATGCCATGTTGCTTGGGAAGGAATCCGCTTTTAGAGTTTTCCATGTTGAACTTAGTAATATTCTTATCAATATAAGTTCTTTGACTAAGTCCAATCATTCATTTAGATCTATCTTTATAGATCTTGATTCCCAACTCTCTAAGATCTTTCATTAAGAAACAATTATTTATCCATTCCTTAATGGATTCAAGCATAAGAATATCATTTTGAATCAGGAGTATGTCATCTACATACAAGACCAAGAAAACTATACTGCTCCCACTAACCTTTTTATAAACACAAGGCTCTTCTTTCTTTTTGAGAAAACTAAACTATTTTATTACTTCATCAAATCAAAGATTCCAACTCTGAGATGCTTGCTTCAATCCATAAATGGACTTTTAAAGCTTACATATCTTCTTAGGATTTTTTGGATCCACAAAACCATCTGGTTGTATCATATACACATCCTCTTTCAAGAACCCATTAAAAAAAAAACAGTTTTGACATCCATTTGCCAAATCTCATAATAATAGAAGGCAGCAATCACTAGGAGTAACCGAATGGACTTAAGCATTGCTACTAGTGAAAAGGTTTCATCATAGTCAATCCATGAACTTGTTTGAATCCTTTTGCAACCAGTCTTACTTTCAAAACATGAATGTTTCCATCCTTATTTGTTTCACTTTAGAAACCCATTTGCAACCAATAGGTGTTTCCTCATTAGGCAAATCTACTAAGTCCCATACTTGATTCTTAGACATGGCTTCGATTTTAAAATTTATGGCCTTTAGCCATTTTTCAGAGTCATGACTCATCAAAGCTTGTTTGTAGCTAATAGGCTCCTCATATTCTAAAATCATAATTTCAAAACCTTCGGTCAACAAGAAATCAACAAACCTTTTAGGCAAATTTCTTAGCCTATTAGACCTACAAGGGGCAGCAATAGGAGAAATATTATTCTCAACATATTGATAATTTTTGCATAAATTAGATTAAAATGGGACATTAAAAGGTTCGTGTGTTGAATTCATTTCCTCCAACATATGGTTAGACTAAGGAAAAAGTTTATGCATTGGATGCACTACTTCTACTGTAGCATCTGGCTCCTTAGTCATAGTGAGAGGGTCATGTGTTACTGCCTCTGACATGGGTTGAACTATATTCATTTGTTGCTCTTCTCAAACTTCTTCGAGAAATACACTAATCCTATTTGTGTTTTTGGAAAGGAAATATTTTTCCAAAAAGACACCACATCGAGCAACGAACACTTTTTCCTCATTACGATTGTAGAAGTAGTAACCCTTTGTTTCTTCAGGGTAACCAATGAAGAAACACTTATCAAATTTGGGTGCAAGTTTATCTGAAATCAAATGTTTCACATAAGCCTCGCAACCCTAAATACATAGAAAAGATAAGCTAAGAACTTTTCCACTCTATATCTCATATGGTGTCTTTTTTATTGCCTTTGACGGAGTCTCGTTTAGTGTAAAAGAAGCAGTTTCGAGAGCATATCCCCAGAAGGATACTGGAAGGTCAGCAAAACTCATCATTGATCGAACCATATAAAATGGAGTTCGGTTCCCCTTTTCAAAAACACAATTCAATTGGGGGTGTTCCTGGTGGAGTTAATTGAGAAAGAATTCCACAACTTCTCAAATGATCATCAAATTCCTAGCTTAAATATTCACCACCATGTTCGAATCTTAATGTTTCAATTGTCTTTCCAAGTTGATTTTGTACTTTATTTTGAATTTTTTTAAACTTTTTAAATGATATCAATTTATGTTTCATTAAGTAGACATAACCATATCTACTTAAATCATTAGTAAAGGTAATGAAGTAACTAAATTCTTCCCTAGACTTTGTGCTCATTGGTCTATATACATCTGTATGTATTAGGCCCAAGAGATCACTAACTCTTCCACCCTTTCTAGTAAAAGGTTTTTTTTGTCATTTTTCCAATTAGACACGATTCGCATATATTAGATGGCTTATAGTCAAATGATGTTAGAAGACCATCCTTATGTAACTTTTAAATGCATTTCGAGTTAATATGGCCTAAGCAAAAATGCAATAGGTAGGTAAGACTATGATCATTTCACTTATGTCTTTTCCTATCTATATTAAGGATATGGTTGTCTAAATCAAGTAAATATAAACCATTAGACATTTTAGCACTGGCGTAAAATGTTTTATTCAAATAAATAGAGAAATAACCATTCTCTGTTGTAAATGAAAAACCTTCAAAATTCAAAATCGAAATTGAAAAAATGTTTCTAGTAATTGCAGGAACAAAATAACAATTATTAAGTTTTATGATGTGTGTTGATACCACCAAAAATAAATTAACCTACTCTAAAGATTTTGTATATAGCAGAGAGCAAGGTCGATCCCACAGAGACTGGTCAAGTTTATTCTTAAAGTGCTAAAATAGAAAAGGGGGTTTGAATTGACCAAAAATAAATAAAACTAAAAGAAAAGGGCAGCAGGAAATAAAATTAAAGACAATGGAAAATGAACAAAGCCAAGGATAATTCAGTATAAAGTTCACATGGATTGATCATCGACTCTAGGATAACTTTTTAATTAAATATTACAAACAAGTTATAGTAAGAAAGTACGACGAACCAACCAATCTTTCCTTAATCTTAGGTTATTAAGATACGATCTAATAATAATCCCTAATCAACAAATAACCTTAAGTAAGACAAATGATTTAATTTGTCAATTGCATTAAAATTTAAAAAGACCTTGCCCTTACCAACAAAAACTACGAGAATTCATATAGATCAGATTATGCCTTCACTTAATTTAACCCAAGAGCCTAGTTATAATCAAGTTATATCAATCGCCACTTATATCAATTCGACTAATCAATTACGAATTTAGCCTAGTTAATTAGCTATGCAAATTCCTATTAAATGAACAGCTGATCCTTTTTTATCAAATAACAGAAAAATAAAATACTAAGGATATATTTTTCCAATAAACTACAGAAAAGACATAAATGCAATATAAAATTAAAGAATAGATTAAAGCATATTAAGGTCTCACAATCATGAAAAACTTCAACCTTGAATTAACCATTGGCTGAAGGGAAGAGTTTAGCCGCGAATAGTTATGGAAAAGCGGCTGGTCTTCCAAAAAGAGAATAAAAAACGTAACTATCTTTAGGGTGTGGAAGAATGCCCTCAAAAAGACCTAAATTGTGCTTTTATAATAATAAAAGTAGGCCCCACATAAATATAACAAAATTGGGCATTAAATTAGTGTTTCAATCTCCTTCCTAAGCTATATTTTAAGCGTAGAACGGCTATTAAAAATATGGGCCAGCAGCTCAAAGAATTGCAGTCCGTAGTGTTTCCTTCGGCAGTTAGCCTTGGGCAAGGCTAACTCCTGACAGTATCAGGAAAACGTCCATACAGCTTTGACTTCGACGCCAATATTCCAAACTCAATCAATTATGCTCTTTTTACTTCTTTTTAGCCAAATCCAACAATTATTAATCAAAAGAAGAAAAACTAAATAAAATTCCACAATTAAGCACATTAAATATCAAATAAGAACAAAATTAGGAACTAAAAACATGTTGGATTTGTATGCTATCATTCTATTACTAATCCATAAGGCAAATGTAGACTATAAGTTCCAACTACTAAAGCAACAACTCTTACTCCTTTACCAACGCACAGCTATACCTCTCCCTTAGCCAAATTTCTACTTCTTGCTAGCCCCTGCACATTCAAAATAATATGAGAAACATAGTCGATATCTAATACCTAAGAAGCAGAAGTTGCTAAGTTAATATCAATAACATAGATACTTGAAGTGGAAGCACCACATTTCTTATCCTTCATATACTTGGGAGCAATTCCTCTTCTAGTGACCTATTACATCACAATAGAAGCACTTGCTTTCTGCAATAATTTTTGGCTTTGCAGTAGCCGTTGGCTTGTTAGTAGTTTTAGGAGCAACTTGTTTGCCCTTAACATGCTTTTTTTTTACTAGCCCCATCCTTCTTAAACCATTTCCCCTTACGAACCATACGAACCTCCTTCTTTGGTTCGGCTTGGATATTTTGCTCAACAGTAATGAGCATCCTATGTAACTCAGTCAAGGTCTTTTCCAACCCATTCATGTTAAAGTTCAACCTAAAGTGTTTGAACCCATTATGAAGGGAGTGGAGAATAATATTAGTAGCCAACTATTGGCTGTAGGGAAAACCGACCCTCTCCATGTTCTCAAAATGACTAATCATTTCAAAGACATGGGCTGCAAATGGCTTGTGCTGTTCTAACTTGCACTCAAGTATGGCCTTGTGTCTCTCATACCTCTCCATTCGAGCCTTTTCCATCCTAACTGCATAAATGGAGACTTTTCGGTGATCAGATGTTGAAAGTAAGGACAAATTATGAATCCTCATGTCAAGACTTCAATTTGGCATTCATTTGCCTAGTTTATTATCAGAAATGGAAGATGAGTTTTTGAGGGTGAAAAATTTCTTTTTCGTCCTTTTTGGTAGAGGTTGAAGATGAGTGGCAAACTTCAGTTTGCTCATTTTGACAAAATTTTGTCTAGTCCTTTAACGGTTTCAGGGGTCGAAAGGACTAAAGTGTCCAATGATAATAAAATAGAGGGAATAAAAAAATAATATTAAAAATCAAGTGACTAATTTGTCTAATTCACCAAAACAGAGGGATTAAATTATAGTTAACCGTTAATTATATACAATATATGATGATAAAAAAAAATTATATACAACATATGCTTAATAATTTTAATAAATTTAATAAGAAATTATAGTTAATAAAAATTTTACAATGATAAACGAACATAATTAATTTTTAAACAGACATAATCAGCTATAAAAAAAAATTGGTATACTGGCATAAATAAAGCGTAAATAAATTTTTAAACAAATATCAAAGGGCCTGAACTTAAGCAATTAATAGAAACAGGCAGAAATGGACGCTTTTATAGTAATCAATTAAGCAACAAAATTTAAGCAATTTTTTTTTTTTTTTCAAAATAAACAGGCAGACATGAATGCTTTTTAATCCGAAATAAACAAATATAAACTATTTTTATACATGCATGAACAGACATAAATGATTTGTAAAACTTGCATAAGCAGAAACTATTTTTAATTACACATAATCAATTTTAAAAGATATGCAAACATAAAAATCTTAAACATATCGAAGGTTCTCAAATTAATAAGGTGTAATTATAGTAATCAATTGGAAACAACTCATAAGCAAATTTTAAAAAACAAATAAACAAGAAAGAAGACATAAACCATTTTTAAACAGAATAAACAAAAATAAATCATTTTTAAACACAGATAGCACACGGAGTGGAGAAATCTTCTACTTTCTGCGATCATCACCTGGTCAATCTTTACTCTTTCCATTTTATTATTGATAAATCTGTTTACGTTAGGCTTTTATTATCCACTGGATTGATAGACTTAGGCTTTGTGGTCTTTGAGTTCCTTATAGTGAGTATTTAGGCATAATTCTAGTCTTTCTTTCTGTTACCTCCTCCCTTGCTTCAGAAAAGCTACAATCGGAAGTCTAAAATAAGATAGACATACATAAATGACTTTTATACATGCATTAACCGATATAAATTATTTTTTAAACAATCATAAACAAAACATAAATAACTTTTAAACAAACATAAACAAATTTAAAGAATTTTTAAGTTTTTCATCTAAACAAATTAGAGAATTTCAAAATTAATTTTAAAGAGCTTTTCAAATAATTTTAATAGTCTTAAATAAAAACACTTTTAATCATAGCAGTGCTTAAACATCTTAAAGTATTTGAAATTAATATGGTGTAATTACAGTATTCCATTAAGAAACATACATAAACATACATAAACTATTGTTAAACAGGCATAAACAATTTTAAACAGACTTACACAAACTTGAACAATTTTTATAAAAAAATAAACAATTCTCAATTTTTCCATCTCATTAAAGTATAAAATTCTAAAATTAATTTTAAAAACTTTTTTGAATAACTTTAATAATACTTTTAATTAAGAACCATTAAAAATTATAGTTAAACACTTAAAATAATAATATTATTTACATTTTAACCCAAAAGGGACCTAACCAAAAATGTTTAAAAAATATCAGATACCTTTTGAAAAATAAAATATTAGGGAATGCCAAATTATTCAAATTGTTTACGTTTAATCCTAAAAGAGCATGCTTGAAAATTGGTGGAGCTCCTTCTTCTTCTTCTTCAACATTTAGAAATTCTAGCCGCCCACTGTAGGAATAGCATCAAGGCTAGAACTTAGACGCCATCAGACGAGGAGGCTGGTGGTCACAACACTCTTACGTATCTGTTAGCTATCGAATCCAATGCCGACAAAACCTGGCTCATATGGAAAAGAAGCACATTTGTTTTTCTTCGTTCACTTTCTATAAATTGACACTTCAAATTCAGAAGATGCAACTTCGTCGTTCGATCGATGACAACCATTCGTTGTCGGAGGTAGGCACATAACTGTTAAATTGAGAATCGAATCAGAAATTGAGATCCTATTTTCTGAAATCTTGAATGAAGAATCGAATCAAATGGTAAGATTCATAAAAAAAAACTAATCAAAATCACAAAATTTATATTTCTTATTACGTTTATTATATGAATTTAACAATTTAATAACAATATCAAATATGTTTATGGTTGAATTGGCGGAGGGATGGATTCATGGGTACAAATAAATATAATTATTTTATAAAAATATAAAGAATCATAATAATAAAATGATTAAACAGATGTATTTTGAAAAAATCAAGATGCACATATCTGGTGGGTTTATGGGGTGCGTCTGCACTTCAAGTTCATTTAAATGCGAGTATGTATTGCTCTTTTTCTTACCAAATAAAATTTCAATTTTAACCTGTAGTAATATTAAGTGACATATTCCATAATTAAAAACTTAAAATCAAATTATTGTAGAAGTTTGTAACCATATATTTGTGTAATTTTGTCAAATTCCTATTAAAAAATGTATTAATGTTCCACTAAAATATGTTGCGCTTAACTCTTTACGAAAATTAGGATAATATTAGAAAAGGTGTAGTTTTTAAGAGCCTAATTATATTTTAAATTCTCAAAAGGTTGATATTTTAATTTTTAACTTTTAGAAGGATTGTATTAATTTTTTTCTATAAATTGTTTAGAGTGTGTTTATCATATGTTTATAAATTATTTATATTATATTTATAATGAAAAATTGGCTATTTTGATAATTTTTTTTTAAAAAAATTGGCTTTTAATGTAATAAAATTTAGTAGGTTATTTGTGTCACAACCCATAAAAATTTAACTTATGAATTTATATTATAAATGTTATAAGATTTTGTAAAATTGCAAAAAATGTTGGACTTTCTTTAAAAAATATAAAATTATGGCTTTGCTCATCAAAATATTTGGGGTCTCTGAAATTGCTTGGCATTGTATATATCTACATTATAGAAATATTCTGTTTGAATTTACAAACAATGCAATATACAATAATAACTTCGATTTCTTGTAACATACTTCCACATTTCAATGTTCATGGTATGGATGGGTTTTATTTTGTTACGCTCACTTAAATTAGGGCTTCATGCTTACTTCTTGTCATTATTGGTCTTTAAATTAGTACGCTAAATAAGTATAGAGAAAATTTTTGTTTTAGGCATATCAAAATAATAGATAAACTTCTATTTTAGATAAGGAATTGGGATAATGCAAAAAAAGACCCTCGATTTTGACTAAACCTACAAAAAACTCTATGTCTTTCTTTTTAGACAAAAAAGCCCCTACGTTATTTTTTTATTTACAATATTGACCTTCTATCAATTTTTCAGTTAACTGAGATGCTAATTACGTTTTTACCCTCCTATAATACTTTACGCACCCACTCTTTACTAATTTTCAATTCAATGCTTACATAACCTTCTTCTCTGCTTACCTTCTCTTTCCTTCTTTTCTTTATCTTCCTCTTCTCTGCTGCTTCATTAATGGGGTAGATTTTACTGCTTCAACGCAGGCTGATTTTTATTTTATTTTGTTTTAGTTCTTCTTTCTTTCTTGCTGTCTTTTCTTTTTTTTCTCTGTTTCTCTTTCTTTCTACGATGTGGGTTTGTGGTCGTTTTGATGGTTCTTGCTGAGAGTAATCATGGAGGTGGTCCGATTTCCCCTGGTGACAGAGGTGAGTTAGGATGGGATAATTTGCTTGGTTTTGTTTGTGGTTTCAGAGACTCTGTTTTGTGGGTTGAAAATGATGGGGAACTGCAAATGGAGCTTTTTTGAAAATGATGGAGCTAATATCTGCTCTTCTGATTCTTTTTCTACCCATTCTATTCCTATTCTTCTTTTGTTATCATTTCTTGATTTGGACTCAATTCTCCACTCTATCAGAGAATTTCTTGTCTTTCCTTTTCTTCTTCTTCTTCTTCTTAGTTTTTTTTTTCTTGCAGTTCTTAGGTGAGAATTTGGACGCAGAAATTTTGAGATTTGAAGAAGAAGAAGAAGAAGCAGAAGAAGAAGCAGCTCTTGATCACTTTTCAATGCCAAGTTTAGAAGACAAAATGCCTTTTCTTCAAATGCTTCAAAGTGTAGAAAGTCCGCCATTTTTCCCTTTTAAAGAACCCAACTTTCAGACATTATTGAAACTCCAAAACATCAAAAAGCAGCCATGTGATTTCAATAATTACATCACTGAAACGGAAACATAAGCTCAAGCGTTAGAGCTTGAAAGCTGCGTCACTCATGACTTAACTGATAGTAATTTGCACTCACCTGTAAAATCTAAAACCAAAGACTTCCAAAAGCCACTTTCGAGTTCTTGCCTTGAAAGCGTTAGACCGAAGTCTAATAACCAGAGACAACCCATCTCTATTCAAAGATTTTGCAAACAGCGCAACTCAATCTCAGTCTCTTCCTTTTTGTGGACTCACCCACAAACCACCATGCTTAACGAAACCCATTTTTGGGGAAGAAATTTTGATTTCCTCTATTTCTTTTTCCCCTGTTTTTGACGATTTCTGAATGGAAAGAGCTACCGGCTGGGAAAAACCTTTTTGAAACCAAGGAACTCGCATTATTGTAGGGACTGTAATTCTTCTTCCTGGATCTGAAACCAGAAGTTTAGAAACTAGATGAAGAACAATTTGCAGAAGAAATGGACGATGCACAATCATGCTGTGGAAGTAACAGGGTAGGAGAAGAGAGGTTAGCAGTAGAAGGGGATGAAAAGGAAGTAGAGGAGAGGCGCACATTAGAAAAAATAGAAGGGCATTTTCGCCATTAAAAAAAATTTAATGGATAAAATGGTAATTAGCCACATTTTTAACAGAAAATGACGAAAAAATTGACAGAAGGTCAATTTTATAAATATAAAAAAAACGCAGGGACGTTTTGGTCTAAAAAAAAAAAGACAGAAAGATTTTTGTATATTTAGTAAAAACTTATGGAATTTTTTTAAATTATTCCTAAGAAATTTAATGTAAACTATTATTATTATTTTTTTATAAGTGGTGTCTAAATCATGAAAAGATGTGCGAAAAAGATGGTGCCAGGATAGTCATTAAAAGTGATGCAGGAAAGTTGGATGTCAGAACCACTTGGGTGCGTTAGTCTTTTTTCTTAAATGTGTTGGAACTAGTTACGAAAAAAAAAGTAGTGCGCATGTTAATACATTCACAATGTAAAAAACAAGAACACTTGTGTACGATCTATTTAAAAAAAAATAGTACCATATTATTTTAAAATGTTCTTTACATTAAATGACACTTGTATAAAATGAATTTAATGACCCACAAATATATTTTATTAAAAAAAATATTAAATCATAGTTAATAAAAGAAGCCACGGAGCAAAATTTATTTGTGCTCATAGTCTATCCTTAAAGGACACTTTGATGTCTATCACAAGTCAAAATGGATATTAAATGTGTGGACCATATAATTTGTAAAGGATAAGCTATTTTCTAAATTTAATTAGGTGGCGTCTTTGTCCTTTCATATTGTAGATACTTTTATAAAGAAAATGCACACACTTTATTCTGCAAATAGACGGTAGAAAAATTTGGGTGCAAAGAATAACACTATGCAAAAAATTAAGAAAAATATAGAAAATCAAAGTTTAAAATGGTGATTACTATGGATAATATCTTTACTCAATGTCTAAGCACTTCATTTCATTATGTAATCCATTATAAAATACTGTGTGCATAAGAAGAATAAATTGCACCCTTAGTAATGTTATGACCTCTCCTGCAAAACATTGTTGTTGCTACTTATGTCGTTGATGCCACCAAAAGAATTTACAAAGCAAAGAAAATTGATGTTGTAGACGCTTGAGAAATTTGAATATCTTTGAGTTTTCAGTCATGATTGTGAATATTTTTTATTTCTAATTGAATAATTTTAAATTTTGTATTTGTAACATTACTTTTAATTATATTGATTTTCGGGTCGTTTAGTCATGGGTCCTATTGGCTTTTAACATATTTTTCCCATTAGCCAAAGCTCAAAATCAGATTTTAAACACCCAGTGGCTTAGACATCACGTAAGTTATGAACTCTTTTTATACTATTTTCCACTAAACAGTGAAGAACTACAAAGAAATGTCACCATTTTTTGAATCCTTGCAAGAAGATGAATCACATAGTATAATAAAATTTTTGAGAATCGGTAACCGTTGGTATTTATAATGAAAAAGTGACTACTTTGATAATATTTTTTTAAAAAAATGATTTTTAATGTGATAAAATTTAATAAGTTATTTGTGTCAGAACCCATAAAACTTTAACTTAGGAATTTTTTTTATAAATGTTATAAGATTTTGTATAATTGCAAAAAATGTTGGACTTTCTTTAAAAATATATAAAATGATGGTTTTGTTCATCAAAATATTTGGGGTGTCTGAAATTGCTTGGCAATGTATATATCTACATTACAGAAATATTAATTAGGCCTTCATGCTTACTTGTTGTCATTATTGGTCTACGCTTTGTAAGTATAGAGAAAATTTTTGTTTTACGCATTCTAAAATAATAGAGAAACTTCTATTTTGGATAAGGGATTTAATATGAAATGTAACTATTATCCATTTGTAAGTAGTGTGTAAGTCATGAAAAGATGTGTGAAAAAGATGGTGTCAAGTGTTAGAGCCATTAAAAGTGATGTAGGAAAGTTGGATGTTAGATCCATTTAAGTGCGTTCATCTTTTTCCATAAATTTGTTGGAACCAGTTACAGAAACGAAAAAAAAAATTGCGCATACTAGTGCATCCATAATGTGAAAGACAAGAACACTTGTTTGGAGGTCCATTTGAAAAAAATAGTGTCATATTATTTTAAAATGTCCTCCACACAATGTGAAGGACAATAACACTTGCATAAAATGAATTTAATGACTCACATATATTTTATTAAAAAAAATTAAATCATAGTTAATAAAAGAAGCCACATGGCAAAAATTTATTTGTACTCATAGTCTATCTTTTTACATATATATATATATATATATATATATATAGGTACTCTATTCTAGCCTATATTATGGGGAATTGGAAAAAGAGATTAGGATAAGTCTCGAATTCAGGGCCTCAATCCTAGAAAAGAAGTGCCTTACCACTAAGTTGCGCTCTTGGACTTATACTCATAGTCTATTCTCTAGGATACTTTGGTGTCTATCAAAAGTCAAAATGGACATCAAGTGTCCTAGTTCATGGACCATATAATTTGTAAAGGATAAGATATTTTCTAAATTTAACTAGGTGGCGTCTTTGTCCTTTCACATTGTAGATACTTTTATAAAGAAAATGCACACTTTATTCCGCAAATAGACGGTAGAAAAATTTGGGTGCAAAGAATAACACTATGCAAAAAATTAGGAAAAAATATATGGAGAATACTGAAATGGAGAAAAAATATTAAGAAAGGCAAAGTAAAGTTTAAAATGGTGATTACTACGGATAATATATTTACTCAATGATTGTGAATATTTTTAATTTCCAATTGAATAATTGTAAATTTTGTATTTGCAACATTACTTTTAATTATATTGATTTTTGGGTCGTTTAGTAATGGGTCCTGTTGGCTTTTATCATATTTTTCCCATTAGCAAAAGCTGAAAATCAGATTTTAAACACCCAGTGGCTTAGACATCATTTAAGTGACCAAAATTAATGAAGGTATGAACTCTTTTTAGACTATTTTACACTAAACAGTGATGAACTACAAAGAAATGTCACATAGTATAAAATTTTTAAGAATCGGTAACCGTTGGTATGTTTTGGCTATTGCTATGGCAAAATAGAGGTAATATCAATCTTAGGATCAATACCTGCAGAGGTGGCAGAACAAAAGCACAGGGACCATATGTTATTTCTTTTGTTTTTAAAATAGAGGTATTTTTCACCTAAAATAATAGGGGTAGTTTGGTGTTTTAGTTGAAATTTAATAGGAAAAACCCGACGGAAAGACAGACGAATTATCGGTGCAAAACCTCGTGGAGCATTAAATCTATTTTCCAAATGTCAAGGACCTAAGAATCTAATTAATAAAATTACATGGACCAGAGTATAATTCTGCCTTGATGATATTAAAAATAACAAAAAATTTTAATTTTCAAACTTTTGATATAATTAATAAAAATAAAATAATGCCAAAATAAAGAGCAAAAATAATTTTGTTAAGTTATGAAATAGAAAGTAATATTAGAGGTAGAGTCTCCCTTATACTTCCTTGAGCAATATATGCAGCTAATCTAAGATATTGTTTGGTTGGGGTAAGTTGAAGAGGAAGTTGAACTTCCATGGAATTAGTCTACTTCCGTGAAAATTGAAGTGTTTGGTTGGAGAGGGTGGAAGTTGGAAGGAAAATGAGATTCAAACGAAGATGGAGGGGAAGTTGGCATTTTAAACTCACATCGATGACTCGAAAAAGTTAAACTTTATGTGAAATATATTTTTATGGAAATGAGTTTTCAATCAAACAATACATAATTTTGACTTATAGCCACATGGTGCAGGACGTTGCAAAGTAGAAAGAAATCAACCTATGATTATTGTCTTCATCTATATATTTATCGAATAATATGAAAAATTCAATAAAATTTGTACCAAGTTTTTCAGATGTTCTCATCAATTCTGTTCCTGTAAGCTCATTAATGACATTACAAACAAATAGAGAGGTGAAATGAAACATTTATCTGAAGATGCAATCTCATAAAAAACAAGAACTAGAGTTGAAGATTTGTATTAGAGCATATTATAGAGAAAAATACGTATAAATTTGTAAATTATCTCCCAAATTGATGGTTAGCTTAAAAAACAGCAAGAAAAATAATATGTATAAAGAGCACCATACACAGATCGAACCGGTTGGAAAATAGAAGAGGCTATGAAGGCAAGTATCAGGCACCTTCCAACCCCCGGGCCCCAGATTTCATGTGCATGTGAACTGAGGCCCTTGAGGGAGGGAGAGGTGTATGAGAAATGCCTTCTTGAATTAGCTACAGACCTTCCTTCTACCCTTGCCACCTTTTCTACTTGGATTATCAACATATCGAAGTTTGGTTTTTATAGGCCAATTTCTTGTTGGTTTACAGATTATGATTGAGAATAAATTCCCTACTTTATCCTAATCCACCACCATCTTAGATGCTTTGCTCCATATCTTACTTATCTAA
>CATIWJ010366268.1:0-14465 GCA_949640765.1 Croton laevigatus
GAATTTAATAAACTAAGAACATAACAACAAGTTTTATTTTCTAATAATTTGTGAAATCCATTAAATTTGTTCAAAATTAACTATTGCCATTTGCCAAATTTCTGAAATTTTGATGATTATACAATTTAATAAATAAAAAAATAAAAAAAATTGATAAAAATTAAAATTTTCACACTAGCTAGCTAGGCTAAATTTTGTTAGTTTGTTGTTTTCATCTTACCCTTTAAAAATAGCATAGCCTTTGTACTGTTGAGGTACTTTGTCTTTTGGTATGAACAATGATTTTTTGTATCTTAAAGTTTCTTGATGGACAGCCTTCTTTGAAGAGAATGATAAAAAATTTGTATCCAAACTAATTATTGGCAGGAAGCTGTGCATCTAACTGTTAGGGTTATCTTTGAAGATCCTGGAGTGCAAGAGTTGCTTGTCAAGCTTTATCATAAAGGTAAAGTAATTTTTTTACCTTTACAAATTTTAATGTGTTAACATTTTGTTTTTGATATGATTATTCGTAATTATGTAGCCCTTGGTATAGTTCGTTGATTCGATTTTCATTGAGTAGAAATTCATTTTCTGGAGAATTGGAAAGTTGGGATTCTTAAAACAGGGAGAAGGAAAAAAAATGCCTTTTAGGCATTATTTCCTTTTTTTTTTTTCTCATCTCTAAATAAACAATGTGGAAATTGTTTGTATTTTAACTAGATTGCTAGAACACATTGGCGTGAGGGGAATGTAACGGAAAAGAATCGACAACTGTGTTTGGCAATAACTTTTGGGTTAATTTTTGTAGGGGTGTTAAAAAAAAAAAAAAGAGAGAGCCAATCGAAAACCGAACCGTGAACCGAACCGAAATTTCGGTTATTTTATATTTTCAGTTATTATCAGCTCAAAATCAAATCGAATTTATCGGTTCGGTTATCGGTTCGGCCAGTTTACAACCGAACCGTATCGATAAGCCTAAAAACCGTTGATTTTCACCAAAATGTTGTTATCGGTTCGGTTCAGTTTCCAAGAGGTTCGGTTAGGTTTCAGTTTTTTCTTATCGGTTTTTGGTTTGAATCGGTTCGTTCTTATCGGTTCGGTTCGGTGAACCGAGCCGAACATGAATGCCCTAAAATTTTTGACATTGACTAAAAAATTTATTTTTTAATATTCGGTAAAATAACTTTTGAAATAATATTTAGTTGTTTATTTTCTGTTTCATTAAAAAAAAATGAAAAAGGTGCAATTTTTCATTTTACTCAATAATTGTGGTTTTTTTTCGTTGTTTAAGTTCTAAAATGGACAGCGGCCTCCTATTTAGTATTCTGAGTTTTTTCACATGAGTTAATAGCTCAAAAAAAAAAAAAAAGGCAGTCCGATGTATAAAGTCATCTCATATTTATATAGGGTTTGGAAAAGGACCGCAAACTTGAAAGTGTAATGCGACAACTTTACCATTGTACCAAATCTTCCCTTCTATGAATTAATAGCTAATTATATAAAATTACCCATTCTCTTAAAATTAATAATTTATGTTATTTTTATTATAATTATTTTAAAATGATGTCATTTGCAGCCAAAATTTAAAAACAAAAAACTATATTTAAAAAATATAATTCAATAAAATGAATTATTAGTTTATTCATATTACATATTAACATAAAAAAATGATTTTTTTAAAAAATAATAAAATTATTATAAAATTATAGTTATAAGTATCCATTATCGAGATTATAATTATACTCTTACTCATAATTTTAACTTGAAAATTTTAGTAAACGTCTACAAGAATCATCTAACAACTATTGGCTATAAACTGACAACAATTGCTACGTTAACACAAGTAGCTTAGCCTTAACACAAGTAGCTTAGCCAACATGTTTCATATAAAATAATTCGATTGTGAATGTCATGAGAATTTGGATTGGATAGGTTAAAATTACTTTAATTTTTTTCCTCTCTCTTAAAATGACTAATGACATGTGGAATGAATAAATGATTACATAGTAAATAACAAAATTCATAGTTTAATTTTAAATAAATAATACATATGTTTGTTATTTAAAAAAATAGCACAATATATTTAATATTTAGAAAAATAGTACATTTTTTACTAGGTAAAAAATATGAGAGAATACAATGAATCCTTGTCAAGGATGTATTTTTTCATATATTCTTATATTTTTTTTTATAGCAAAAAAAAATGTTATTTTCTTAACTATGAAACATATTGTATTATTTTCCTAAATATCAAACATATGTACAAAATAACTTTTCTACATGCTATTTACTAAAATCGCCCACGAAATTTATGGGCTTCAAAACAAATAAATTAACAAATTTTTGGTCTATATTAATAATTTAATTAATATGTTTATAGTCCAAAACACATTTTTTGAAAATTTTTGGAATAAGGCCCAAATTTCGTCCTCAAATTGAATAACTTAAAATAGCTTTTTCTTTTTCAAATTGAATGACTTTTAATATAGAAAATTGGTTTAGTTCTACTTTTTTGGGAAAAAAAATTATAAGGTTTGATTAATATAGAAAATTGGATTAATTTATCAAATTTAAGGTTTGATTTACGGAGAAAATTATTTGATTATACTATTTAAAAAATTAAAATTAAATTCAGGAAACAAATTGTAATTTTGCCCCAACTTAAGTTTATCTTTCTTTTTTTCATACGCATTTTTACACACTCACCCGCTCACACCTTTTTTTTGTCAGAGCGTGTTGAACCATGTTGCTCAGATCCTCAACATTTTGTCTTTACCGCTGAGCCGGCCCATCATTTTTACACACTCACCCACTCACATATTGCCTATTTTTGGTCATCGTCCCGAACCATGTTGTTCAGATCTCAACATTTTGTCTTTGCCACTGGGCCGGCCCAAACTTGTGTTTATCATCGAAACAGAAAAATGATTGTTTGTGAAATGCATCCTGGACAGTTTCTTACAGGTGGCAGCCATGGCACTCTTCTTGCCAGTTGCCATCTTTTCTCTCTCTTTATCCACCCTAACGATCAATTCAAACCTCTACCGTTCCCTCTATGCGCTTTTCTACTCTGCTTCTGATTCTTGCTTTCTGTAAGTCATCGCCCTTCTTATTTACTGTTTGAAAGGATTTTTGTTCAATTGAAATGGATTAGGTTTTCTTTCTGATTTCCTTTGGTTAATTAATTGCTTCGTTTCACTGGTTTATGGATATGATTTTGTGGAATTTTGTATTTTGTTATTCATTTCAGAGAAGTTTACATTTGAATCAAACTTTTGTGCAAGTTTTTTGGTTTTAATGATTCTGTTGTAGAGCGTATATTTTCACTTGGCGATTGCTTCTGAAGAAGCAAGCCAAAATCTTAGGTGCTAATGGCATAGAAAAATAGCTTGCTAAAGTCTCTAATTTTGCTAGAAATGAGGGAAAAGTTTCTTTCAGCTATTGTTTCACAGTAAGGAATACAAGAAACTTCATAAATTAGGAAGGAAAAATTGAATATTTTCTTGTTAATATAAATTTTTCAGAAAGAGAAAATGGCTGGATGAGGTGCTATAGGCGTAACAAAATTGCTCACTGGAGTCGCGAACTGCTATAACACAGCTGTTGTTTCCCAATAAGGAACAGAAAGAACTTCTTGTAAAATAGAAAAGACAAGGTAAAAGGGGAGAAATTTCATGTCTTATTCACATTATTAGTCAAAAACATTACTAGATGTTTTGTGGAAGTTATCATTAGTCGGTACATTTTGAGAATTATTTGTGTTGTGGCAATCTCAAACTGAATACTAAATGATATCTGTATTGCAAAATCACAGTTGCATTTTTTAACATTCCCGAAATTTTATTATTGTGTAATATATAAATTTCTCCTCATGTTATGGTTAACATCAATTGGAGTAGCTGAGTTCTACAGATGAATGATCCACTAAAGAAAACCTTTTTATGTTAGCTGCAACCATTTGTGTGAAGAACACCTCAATCTCTGTTGTTCCTCCATGGAATTGTAATGAGCAAACTTTATCTCCTTACTGTGGATAACGGCTGCTTTTTCTATCTTACTTAATTGATCACTCTTCAAAGTGTTATATGGTTTATTCAGGATTTACCCGGTTCTGTGTTCAACCTTTGGGCAGTTATAAACAGCGGATGTATGAACAAGAAACCAAGTTAATCAGTTGGCAAAATGGTAGTTATGTTTGTTTTGAGAACAATGCTCATTGTGATTCACACTTTGGTGGAGTTGGCGAGCGCCTCAATCATTTTGCATCTGAATACGTTCCACAGGACAATGATATGGATGATTGCACTCTTATCTCTTCCTATGTGAATTTTGAATGCCTTGCAAAAGGAGAGGCAGGTCAGTATTTCCTCCTATAAAAAAATTCATTATGAACTGGTTCCTGTTTTGTGATCAATACCCTAGAAGTACTGTACAAACCAACAAAAGCAGCCCAAGAGCTGGTTTTAACTTTTAACGCTACATTCCTCGCTCCTATCCTTATCCAACACACACATGGCATTGTTGTTTTTGCATTACTGTAACTTCACTTGCAAAATTGAATTTAACAGATGTGTGAAATTCATTTCAGTTTTTTCTTCCTATTTATAATTTGATATATGAATAAAACATGCAAAGATGGTTTGGTGCTTTTAGCTAAATCAGGATCTAGGAATTTTCTTTGCTTTTGGCCTAAAAATTTATGTGATATTAAGGGACAATGTGTAGGTGTTTTTGCTGTTGGTAAATTGACTTTTCAGATGGTTTGCCCCATCATTTTCAGCTGCAAGAGCATCACAATGAGATGACAATTATGTTGGATAACCTTCTATGAGATAGGAAGGAGCTTCAAGGCAAACTCCACACAGCAATTAGAGAATGTAGAACTTTGGAATCAATGCTAGCAGAAGTTGAAGACGAAAATGACAAGATCATTGCCAAATTTGAATCGCTGGAGGGTAAGGTAATGCGTTATAGTCCTTTCAATTTTATATTGCTTTGGACAAAATAGATTTCCATCCGCTTGATGTTAAATGTGTTTGAATTGCCTGGTAAAAAAACAAGGGAACAAAAGAAATAAACAGTCTCAGATGCACACACACATTAATGGATTTGTATTTTAGTTGGGCTGATTATAAAAATACTTGACGTTGAAGTTTGTTTATGCTTCAGCTGCTGCTGCTTCTTTTCTGATTCTTATATTTTTTTTTAGAATTCTGCCCCTTAGAAAATATACATCTCAAGAAAATTTTGCAAAGAGATGATTGGAGATTTAAAGGACAAGGTGATACTGGCAGTTTGCAGAATGTTGACTCTGGTGATTCTGATGGGAGGCAGTCATTTTATAAGGATACTTGGGAAAGTGAGGGCAAGAGGAAAGCAGAGATATTCTCTTTCTCAAATACCGGGGGCAAAACCCACTCATTTTTGCACTGTACAGTTTCAAAGAGCTTAGAGACGAGGGACCAAAGAAGGGACGCTGCATTACAATCTCTGTTTAGTGCATTATTATCGCTTCTAGTTGGCTACATTGCATGGGAGGCTCAAGATCCTTGCATGCATCTAATCCTAGCTCTCTTAGTAGTAGTTGGCATGTCGTTAAATAGCGTGTTTCAGTTTCTATCTTCCATAAGAAACAAACCTGATTCTGATGCGGTTGCTCTTTTAAGCATCAACTGGTTCATGCTCAGCACCTTTACATACCCTGTGTTGCCAACTGTAGCTCGTGTATTTGCTTCGTTTCTTTGATGATGCACAGTTCTTGGCCAGCAAAATAGGTTTGTAACTCTCATTAGCTTATATTCTGAACTTTTACCATTGGATTGAAGGATGCATTTTTGCTCAGTTGTAGTGAAAGCTCGTAGTATTGTTATTAAGCTGTCTTGTTCTGTGTTTAGGCTTTTTTTTTTTTTTTTAATATATAGTTTTGGTTAGTTCTATGTTTCATGTATAAGCGAAATTGATTTTATATGACAATTCTAGTCTTTTTTTAGGTTGTCTTGGATTGTTTCATGGTTAATTTTATCTTTTCAGTTTGAGTGACTTAATTTGATGTTGGATCAAAATATAGCTGCATTTTCTAATCTCATTTTTGCATCACATGCCAGTAGAAGATTGAGGGTTAAAAAAAAAAAAAAAATGGTAAAAATAAATAAGCAGCTATATCAATACAAATTTTGCCATTTCAAGTGGATCCTCCTGCTGATAAATCATCTTGAACATTACTTGGTATGATGCTTGCCCCATCTCTCTGGTTGTTAAAACATAAATATTGACATCACCAGGATAAAGAACGCAAAGAAAATAAACAATCCAAATTTCATGACAAACTATTATGATGAAAATTCCAAGCAGCTTTGAGCTATTGGATGTTCAGTTCAATTTAAAATATAAACGAGTTATTGGATGTTTGGTTCGGTAAAAGTATCGGTTTTGTAAAAGTATTGGATTGGTAAAAGTATTGGATGTTCAGTCGGTAAAAGTTCAGGTCAAAAGATAACGACGATGGTACTAATATTGAACTCATTCGCGAATTTGGTGCGAGTATGAATTTATATATTACTAATATGGAACTTGTTCACGAATTTGTTTCAAGTATGAATTTATATATTACTCTGTTCTTTATTAATTAAGATTTTTATTATTTATTTTTTTTATAATTTTCTTTTAATTCTATCCTAAAAAATAAAAATTCATATCCGTCTTATATAATCGTTCTAATTCAACAAAAAATATACTAAAAGTCTCACTTATTTAAAATTAGAGAAGTAATATAAATATTAATAAAAAATAACATTGTGTCAAGTTTGATTTGGTTATTTAATGCCACACGCCAATTATCCAAAAGGACCAAAAAAAAATACTACTATACAAGACGACCTCAAGTCAAGACCAGCTATCCAAAAGATAAAAAGTTAGGGATTTGCCTCCGTTCTTTGATTTCACTCAATGTTGGAAGTCAGTAACTACACCCAAGATCAGATTTTTCATATGGACTCTACTTCATAATCGTTTACCAGTTAGAGATTTCCTGTCACGTTTGCATATTATTCCAGCTGACCAGAATTTGTGTCCAAACTGTGAGTACATTGAATCTCAGGACCATGCCCTGCTTCATTGCCTTTAAAGTTCTACCATATGGTTCAGTGTGTTTCGTTGGTTGGGTATCAACTTTGTCATTCCTTGTCATGTTTCAGATTTCTTTCAACAGTAGCGTTCTATTTTCAAGGGTAAATGGCAATGTATTTTCGGCACTTCTTTATGGATGATTCTGACTCGGGAGTTATGGAAGAAAAGGAACAGGAAGGTTTTTGATTTTATCTCTCCTTCTGAGGATATTCTTTACAAAAGTCTAAATTTAGCTTGGTTCTATGTTAAATGTAATCATCCTAATTTTAGTTTTTTAGCTTCAGATATCATATGTAACCCTTCAACTTTCTTCTTCTTGTAAATCTCTATTAGTTTTTTGACCAATTCTCTTGGTCATTTTATATTATATCTCGATTATCAAAAAAAAAAAAAAAAAAAGATAAAAAGTAGAGAAGAATGGTTTGGTTATTTAATGCCAGACAGCGATTATCCAAAAGGACAAAAAATACTATACAAGACGACCTCAAGTCCAGACCAATAATTGAACAGGACAGAAAGTATACTGTACAGGTGTTAAAAATTGATCCGACCTGCAAATTTGATATTAATTCGATCTGAAAATAGTAGAGATTTTTGACCTGTTTATTTAAACGGATGAACATGAAATGACCTGAAATTAAAAGTGTTAGGTTAAGGTTAAAAATTTTAACCTGAAAATTACCTGTCTAACCCGAAAAATTTCAACCCGAAAATGACCTATCTAACCCGAAAATTTCAATCCAAAAATGATATGTCTAACTTGAAAATGACATGCCTAACTCGAAAATGACATGCCTAACCCGAAATGATCTATCTAATCCAAAAAGAACTTGCCTAACCTAATCCAAAAATAACTAACATAACTCGAAAAAAATAAACAGATCAGGTTGACCCTGGTAAACCAAGCAGATCATATTAAGGTCGAATCTCATTGACCCGAACCTAAAACTGACCCAACCTCATCTGTTTAACGCCCTTAATACAGGACTCAAGAGGACCTCAAGTCAAGACCAAGCGGGTGTGCTGGGTAAAATTGAAACCTAATTCGATAATATCTTCCTCTTCGATCTTTTTTTCCTCTCTCCCACTTATCCGCCGCGACTCTTTCCCCTAGAAGGCTACCGTTAACTCTCTACAGTTGCCAGCCACAACCAGTTCTCCAGGAGCAGGTTTGTTTCGATTTCGTTTTATATTTCATTTTGTGTTTCGGTTTAGAAGGAATAATTGAAAGGGACTGCTAATATAAAATATGACCCGTGCTTTTCCATTGTGACTAATCACAGCCCAAAAATTTAAGATTAGTGATTTTTATAGATCTCAACAAAACTCAATTTACTATGGTGTAAGTTGCATGGCCCAGATGGTAAAAAAAGCTTGCCTGTAGCTTTGGCAGACGGGTTTAAGCCTTAGCATGGCCCTTCCCTGTACATTGGTGTGTGAGTTAATAACTTTGACTAAAAAAGAAAAGGGTTGCAGAAAAAAAATAAAAATCAATTATTTGGTTTAATATAAAATGACCATTCGTGTCAATACCCATTTTGCATTCTATATATGGTGGAGTATGGATTTATATATAAATATTAATGAAAAAAAATAATATCATGAATTTATATAAATATTAATAAAAAATTGAAAAATAACATATCTCATAATTCGAATTCGATATGTTTGGGGTATTGAGCCACACTCAGTCAAGTTTGGTTTGGTTATTTACTGCCCCGACACCAACCAAAAGGACAAAAAAATATACAAGAGGACCTCAAGTCACGACGAAGCATGTGTGCGGGAAAAAATTGAAACCTAATTCGATAGGGTCCTCCTATACGCTCGACCGCACATCCTCTTTGATTTTTGTTATTTTTTTACATCTCTACCTCTTATCCGCAACCACTCTGACCACGACACCACCGCAAGCTACACTTCCTCCGATGTGACCCTTGCTTTTCCATTGTGCCTAATATATAAAATTTTCTAGATCTCAGCAGAACTCAATTATATGGTGCAAGTTGCAGCAGAAAAAACAAAAATCAATTATTTTGGTTCAATATTAAAATGACCTGTCGGGTCTATACCCATTTTGCATTCTCAAATTATCTTCATATCTGCAAATTTAGATAAGGGCGAAAGCTTGTAGCCTTAAATCGCATCAGTCTTCTTGGATTCCTATTCTCACTTGCTAGGTATTTTTTTTTTCTCTATTCTAGTTGTATGTATTAAGTACCTTTTCATTAAGTTATATATATATATATATATTGGAAATATTTTATTTTCCGTTATTATTCAATTTTTAAAATTTTCTTCAAAAAATTAATTGGTTTCTTTAAAATGATTTAATTTTTCTGTTGATAATGGACATATGCTGAATTTGGTATTATGTTTTAATTATATGTAATATGATTATTATTATTATGTTTTTTAAGGCATACAGACATTGAATGGTACAAAGATCTAATTTTACAAGATCTGTATTGGGCAATAATGACTGATAATGAAGAAAGGATAACAATAATGTCTCATAAAGAAAAAAAACTAAAGGAAACAGTTCGAAGGGCTGATTTTAGTAAGTTAAGGGTGTGGTTGGTAAAATATTACGTTTGAATAAAGTTTAATTATTTGATTATTTTGTTTGTTAATTGTTTTAGTTGGTATTTGTATAACTTTTATATGTTTGGACCCTAAATTTTGAGAAGAGCCACATTTATATCTACGGGTGAGCAAATTGACTAAAATCAAGAAAATCGAACTAAACAGAAAATGTAGTTAATCGATTGGTAGGTTCAGTTAATAGTTCCAAGTACCTATAAACTGTGGTAGGTCGGTCGGTCGGTTTGCGGTTCTAAGAGTATGCGAACTGAACTACACCCGCATATCCAACCTAAACTTTGTCGTTTTAGTAAAAAATATACACATATAAAAACCTAAAAAAACCTAAACCTAATCATATTTTGCTTCTTTTGCGCCACTCACACCTCCTTCTTTCTCTCCTCTTTCTCTTCTCCGCCGGCTTTGTCACGATCCAAATCCGAGGTTAATGACCGGCGTGTAGTTAGACCAAAGTCCGACTATACAAGCTTTGAAATTCAATATTCAAATATTTTGTACCAAAGTCATATCTAAACTCTTTTTCTCATCTAACTTAAAGAGCAAAAATCAATGTTACAATATGCAATAGTCTATATTTAATAAAAGTATTTGGTAAAGTCACATCTTAATATTAGGTTATTCCAAAATCAAATCACATAGCAGAGGTCACAACATATTGTCAAGCACACACATATATATGATAAATGAATTCAAATGAATATAATAAGGGTGTAGAGTCTTACATTCTACCCCTTATATGGTTTCGGTTCTCTGAAATCCCAAGCAAAATTAAAAAATTGTCTTTGTCATCTACTTAGACCTAAATCTACTGGCCTAAAATGGTTAATCCAAGTTGACTAAGCAGTTATGCGATCTAACTTATATATTATATTAAATCTCAATGAATATCCAATATGGGATCTTACAAAAACAAGCATCCTCCCTTATTTCAACCACAAGAATCAAACATTCCTTACACTTTATCACTAGCATAAATCAAAATCAAATCAAAAGTCAAGAACCTCTTTGGTCTAGCATCATCCCTCCCTATATGACACACCATCGTACATCACAAGTATCAAATTTAGGTATTCAACAAAAATTATAGCGAACGCACATATTTTTCTATCTTCTAATCACGAGTAGGCTTGGGTGAAGAAAGAATATAATATATCAAAATAGAGAGATAAAGGATACGAAGGGCTTATTATATATATTATGTATTTGTTTGCACATTGCATACCACAAATAATCAAATACACCCATGGAACTTACCTTGGTTTCCATTACTAAAATCCACTGGGTCGAACTCCAAGTGTTGACTAAGAATCTTCCTAAATGAACAATATACCAATTAACTCTGACATCACGGAAAATAACCTATTATGCATGAAAATGATGCATAAACAAATTCTAAAAACAATATATTTCAGAATGTTTAAAATTAAGTTAGAAGCTTAATTAAATACAATTTGACATTGAAACTCACCTAAAAGCAAATTTGCAAAATTTAGAGTTAAAGAACATCATCGAAGTAAGCTTCTGAATTAAAAAATTTATAGAAAATAATTTACAAGTCCAAAAATTTCAGAAAAACTACATAATTAAGTTAAGAATTATTTTTCCAAAATTTCAGTCTAATTGGAGACCAATAAATCCCTCAATTAAACCTCACAAAATATAGTTTCAGAATAAATGTTTAACTGGTAGCATACCACAAAAATATTTATTTCACCTATAAAAACACTCTAACACGAATTCAAAATATTTTTCACAAGAAATAGACATCTGTTTGAACAACATATTAAAATTTCAGATTATTTGGATTTTTCCATAATTTATTAGAAATCGTCAAAGCTCCCAATTGAAATAATTTGCAAAACAGATTTCTGCTTTAAAGGAAGGACAATTATAAAAATTCGATTTAAGAACAGTATCACCAAACTCAAATACAAGAAATCAATTTTAATATGCCTCACATGTTTTGATAAAAAAAAAATAAAAAGAAAAATAAATAAAAACCTAAATAAGTTCGGAGTAACCAAAAATCAAATGCATGAGACATATTATAAAATTGACTGAATGAGCCATTAAAAAAAAAAAAAAAAAGCTGAATGAGAAATAAGAAGTTTAAATGTTTAACTCCAAAAATGATGACGTTTCGAGAGTTTTGCAAGGTATACACGTGCCAATTGTTTGTTTGTAGTCCACCTTCCATTATTTTGTGAATGGAAGGTGCGTTTGGACAATTTTTAGGTAGTTTAGAGGTTTTTGAGGTATATTAGTTTGATGAGAGGGAAAAACTCAAAATCGAGTATAGTTTAGGGACAAAAAAATATTATTGGCCTATAAATATTAATCCTTTTAAAAGTTATTCATGAATATGGGAGACTGTAAATAATTAGTAAATACAATTCCTTTCAAAAATTTATAGAACAAATATTTTTGAAGGTGTTATGCACGGATGGTTTAGCCTACTACTAGCATTTTTTAATATACGTTGCATATGTCTATTAGTTGAGACACTCGTTATTTAATTTTAGAATATTTTAAATTTTTATTTAATAACATCTATTACTTATATATAAAATTAATTATTGAGAAATATTGAAAATGCTAGTTATAATTAATTATATTTATAATAAAATAGTATCTTTAATGAAATATGATTTGAATTTTTAATTAATAATTAAATTAATATTTTTTATTTTAATTTAATTAATTAATAATTAAACTGTATTTAATATGATTTAAATATAATTGATTCATTAATAATTATATAATATTTCTTATTACAATATGATTTGAATTTAATTAATTAATAATTAAAATAGTATTCATTAATGGAATTGAATTTGAATTTTATTAATTAATAATTAAAATAATATTTCTTATTAGAATTAAATTTGAATTTCATTCATTAATAATTAAAATAGTATTTCTTATTAGAATATTGTTTGAATATAATCATTTAATTATCATAAATAATTATATAGAAACAACTTTACTTTGATAATATATATTTATAAGGGCATTTTAGGTGAAGCCAAATGACCCCCATAATTTAAAAATTTTAAACTTGCGTTGCACGTGTCTACTCATGTTAAATACTCGCCATTTTAAAAAATTATTATTTAATTATATAAATGAATAATTAATGAGAGAAAATAAAAAAACTGATTTAAATTAATGATTAATAATAGAATAGAATTATTTATATAAGATCCCACATCAGATATTAATTGAAATTTAATATGATATATAAGTTAGATCTTATAACTACTTAGTCAATATATGTTAACCATTTTAGGCCAGTAAATTTGGGCCTAAGTAGTTAACGACGTCTAATTAGGTAGATCATTTTGCAGACTTCTGTTGTTAGACTACAGTCTAGCTGCATGCCGCGAGCAACCCTCGGGTTGGGTTGTGACAACTTATTAGAGTATGATTTAAATTTAATTATTAACAATTAAAATATTATTCCTTATTAAAATTTCATTTAAATTTCATTAATTAATAATTAAAATAGTATTTCTTATTAGAAAATAATTTGAATTTAATTAATTAATTACTATAAATAATTAATGCTAAAAAATTAGTTTTAATTAATTATATTTGTAATAAAATAGTATCTTTATAGAAATATAATTTAAATTTGATTAATTAATAATTAAATTGATATTTTTATTTCAGTTTAATTAATTAATAATTAAGTAGTATTTAGATTAATTATGAATAATTATATAGCATTCCATATTAGAATTGAATTTAAATTTCATTAATTAATAATTAAAATAATATTCAGTATTAGAATTGAATTTAAATTTCATTAATTAATAATTAAAATAGTATTCTTTATTAGATTTGGATTTGAATTTTATTAATTAATTATTAAAATAATATTCCTTATTAGAATTGGATTTGAATTTCATTAACTAATAATTAGTTAAAATAGTATTGCTTATTAGATATTATTTGAATATAATTAATTAATTAATTAATTACCATATAGGAAGAAACTTTTATACTTTCCTAATGTTACAGATAGAGAGAAAACAAAGTAATATAAATCTAATATAGGATAATTGTTGTGAATATAGGATAATAGTTACTATGATACGAGAGCTAATTTGGAGATCTGAACGATTTCTACGCTGTAACACCCCAATTTATCTCACGAATAAGACAAACTAAGGTGCTACGGCTAACCTAACTATTAAATAAAAGCACACATTCATATTTATATCTTAAGTCTTACAACAGAGTACCGATAATTATTTTACAGACACACTAGTTAATATATTACACATAAGATAAGTAGCACTTATTTTTATTACATGCCAAATACTACCAAGTCTTGCCGCAATACGTACTGGGAAAATTTTCAGAGAATGCTGTGCTCTGCTATTTTCAGTCTACTGATATGCGAGTTACAAAAATAACTCGCTGAGCAACTCCATGCTCAGTGGGTACATAATATGATTTTGCACTTAAAATAAAATAACAATATTTAAAAATAATCATCAAACTTATTTCATAAATTCGTATTTAAAATCAACTTTGCAAAATCATTAAATAAAGCAATAAATATTTATCAAACATAATCATTCATCATTGGCTCTACTGGTATTTTTGAACACTAAGGATAAGACTAGGGTTACAATTCGGAGATAGATCGCAGCCATTCACGAATTGTATTAATCACTATTCAATTCGGAGATAGATCGCAGCTATTCACGAATTGTATTAATTCGGAGATAGATCGCAGCTATTCG
>CATIWJ010366332.1:0-12404 GCA_949640765.1 Croton laevigatus
TTCATAATAATAATAATAATAATAATAATAATAATAATAATAATAATATTATTATTATTATTATTATTATTATTATTATTATTATTATTATTATTATCTTAGTAAATATAATATTTGCCTATTTATTAAATATAATATTTATTATTTTATTGAAATTAATTAAATTTGATAATTAAAAATATTAAAAGTGTAGTGTTCATTTTATAATAATATAATTTAAATTAAAATATTAAATGGTCATTTATAATTTTAATTAATTCATTAAATTTATTATTATTATTTACTAAAAGAAATTTATATAAAAACATAATCTGTTCAATTTTGAAAAAAAAAATATTATGTTAGAGGCTAAAATAAGAAATATATATTTTGTTAAAGGTTTAGATACTTCAGGTAAAATCTAGTCAAATTACATTTTAATTTTTATGTTCTGTTCAAGATTTGTAAACCGACTAAAGGTACTTTTTGTTACACTTTGTAAGTTAGGTAATTTTTAGTTATAATTGAAGTTGAGGTATTTTTTTTGTTATAATTGTTAAAGTTGAAGTATTTTTAATGAAAATAAGCTTTAATATTAGCCATGACCCTATAAGATTTTAAAAATAAATATTTAAAATAGGAAAAGAAAACCAAATTGGGTTATTGGTCTAACGTTTATGCTGTTGGTAGCTTGGAAAAGTCTTGAATCCGATATTGCATCGCATTAGTGCCCAATTTTGTTTACTTTTACCTTTTTTTTTTTTCTTTTTTTCAATTTTAAAATATAACAATTTTCCTCCTATTTTTTTTCTTTTTCTTTGTTTTAAATTTTAAAAAATAAATATAATTATAATTTTTTTCTTGTCATATTATTAATTTTGGAATAAATGAACTATCAAAAAACATTCTTACACAAGTCTTAAAAAAAAAAAAGTCTAAATAATATCTGCCATAAAAACATGTCAAAAAAGCTAAATTAATTTAATCGCAGCTGAATTACAATAATGGTAGCAGTATTGCAGCTATCGTATTCTATGTCATCAATGTGAATGATACTATTAGCTTGCTTATAAAAAAATATAGTGGTCTTCTTCAGTTGCACCATTGAAGAAGATCTTATATTTCAGAAAAAGTTAATCTATACTTAAATTCTCATTTCATGTGAATCTAATCTACATTTATTAAACAAATTGCTTATAAAAAAAGTTCATGGAACACGTGTTTGAGTAATGAAAATTTTCAATTTACATGAAACGTGTCTTCTTCGAGATGTTTGGTATGAGTTGTGCGGCACTCTTACTTCTTAAGCAAAAAATCGAGGGTTTGTTTCTTATGAATTAAAAAAATATTTGCTGGCAGCACTTTATCTCTTAATGGGCTCATCCGGTATGAGCAGGATTAGGCATAACCAAGTGAGCTATGGACAAACCTATCACTACAAAAATAAATTAATAATTAATTCATATTTAGATACAAATAAAAGGATATTTTAGTCATTGTTTAATTATAATTACTTCATTGATTGAAATTTAAAAATAATAATAATAATTGATTTACATATTTAACTTTGATTCTACAAATAAAATTGAATAGATAAATTTATCTATTAAAATTGGAAATTATAGTAGTATATAAAAAAGGGAGTACTTATTTAAGAAAGTAGGTTAGTTGAGTAAGCAATCCAATCCACCATCAATTCACATTGATTGGTTTTTTGAATGAATTATTGTAACTTTCTAAGAATATTTATTTATATATAGATTATGAGCAGACACATCAAATCAATGATAATTATGATATAGTATATCCGTGATGGATTTAAATTGTAAATTGGTAAGCTATACTATTTTTCCCATTCAAGACAAGCATAAGTCACGTATGAAGGAAAGGTTTTAGTAATTTAGACAGTAAGGTATGGTTGGTATTATTTGTTATGATATTTGGGCACACAAAAGCATCACTTTTTTCTTTCTTCCTTATCTTATTTTTCACAAATTCCAAATCTTTCAATTCATTGTCCCTCTCCAAATCAACTAAAACTCACGTTAAGTGTAATTAGAATCAATATGCTACTATTTTATGCTTCACTTAAATTAGTATATTCAAATCCGCCTATCTTTTAAGACTTCCACAAGGCATTTTGCAATCAATTAAATCAAATCCAGTCCCACATCAGCAATTGGTACCAAGCTATTGGTTCATATTCAACTTAAGTTTTTGGTAAGGAATTGGAACCAAAATCGCACATTAAAATTTTTAGTTCTGATTTCGATACAATTTCTTTTGATAATAATTTCAGTTTCGGCCACCGACGCTGTTACTCCAAAAATTATTAATAAGCAAAAAGTTAATGTTGTTTTTCAAATAGTGAAAGAAAATTAATATGAAAGATGTAAATTTCTAATTTTTTCTACGTTTTACTACTTTTAAAATAAATTTATTAATAATATTTTTTTATCATTATAAACAGTTAATTTTTTATAAGATCATTATTATTAGGAAAATTGATACATTTGGCTTCTTACATTTTTTGTTAGAATAAAATATGAAGTCCATATTTGATGCTCAATTTGATGCATTTTATATATGTGTCTTGCCAAAAATCCAACATCTATAGTGACTTGTTTAATGATCAATGAAATCAATCCATATGGTGCCTACGTATACTATGATATGGCTGAGTCATTATTTATCATTATTATTAAAAATATTTTCTAATTTTCAAAATTAAAAAATAAAATAAAAAACCTAAGCAACCCATCTCATCTACTTCTCATTCTCCTTGGTATCTATTTGTCTCCTTCAAACTAGTTGCTATTAACACACTTTTTGAAATGAATATTTTGAATGCAAAATTACACTTTTAGTGTCTATTTTTAGGTTGAAGACAACTAAATTACATTTTTTTGTCCTTTTATACGCTCACGGTCATAAATGTATACATTTTTAAACTTTAAGTGCACAAATTAATTCCCGCAAAATTAATTTTTTGGCCAAAGCTGAAGAGCATTTTTATATATTTAGCTTTTACCAAATATTGCATATGACTTTGCATTTTCGGTAATAGATTACCAAATATATTTTTTGGTTAAATCCGGTTATTAGGTAAAAATCAAAGCCTACTCACCTTTAATTGACCTGATTTTTCGAATTTTTTGGCAGACTGGACTACATTAATCAAGTGACTCCAATTTTTGGTTAATTTTTGAGTTATTTATGAAACTGACTGGATTGGAGGCCGGTTCCTAGATTAACAGTTGAACTAACGGTCCGAATTCAACAACATTAGATAATATGTTGTTGATTTCATACTTTTTGTCTCGAAGTTTCTGGCACCAATTTTCATTTAAAAACTCTAAAAATAAGATTGTTTCAATACAACTCTCATTCTTTTAAAAAAAATATCAATGTATTAATTGTGGGTTGTCAATAAGGGCAATCCATTATTTGAAAGTTGACCCAAGTAAAACTTGTTCGAAAAAATAAAGGAAAAATTATTATTTTGCGAGATTTGACATATTAGATTGTTATATTCCTATATTTTATAATTTAGATTATTTTATAGTTTGATATATTATATTATTTTGTCATTCTGTTAAATTTTTTATTAAACGCAGTTAATTTTTTATTTATTTTTTAAATTATGCCTAAAATGCCCATGTATTTTCTTCTTTCTCGAGAACCCTAGTTGGCACACAACACCAAAAATGCCAAGTTCAAATTAATATTGTCAGTCATGGTGGAACTAAGTAATAGAAATATATAAAGCCAAATGATGGGAGCTCAAATGTATGATTGTATTCAACAGAACAATATCCATGTCTGATTTTGAAATTAGCTTAAAAATTAGCAGCTACTTGAACTAGAATTGCAATAACTACTGCATTCTTATCTCGTCTCGCTAAAAAAATACTACATAAAAGAGATAAAATAAACCCAAAACCGAAAATAAAATTAGGAATAAACATCAAATACAAAACCCCTAAAATTAATGTTTGAAAAAATTTCCCAATTAAAAAACCAAATAATAAAGAAAAAGAGAGGGACTGGAAGCAGCATGAACAAGATGGATAGTATGAGCTACGCAGCAAATATGGATTAAAGCCCAATCAAAGATGGATCTATAGCTATTAAAATTATAAATAGCGCTTTTTAAGGTTTTAAAATCCAAAAATAGCCCATCAAGTTTTAAGTTTTAAAAATAGCACAAAAAAAAAAAAAAAAACCATTCTGTTCATAACTTGTTCATATTCTATTCATAAAATGTTCGCAAACTGTTCAAAAATTATTCATGACATGTTCATAGTCTGTTCATGAATTTTTTACAAATTGATTCTCACAAACAAAGGGGCTATTTTTTAGCCTAAAAACATAAAGAGAGACTATTTTTTTGCCAAAAAACCTTAAAAGGAACTATTTTTGGGCCAAAAAAACTATTAAAGGGTTATATGTATCCAAATGCCTAAAATGTAGACTATATAAGGGCTTTTCCCTAGAATATCTCTGCCTTTCCTCTCTCCCAAGCTTTGGTTTTGAAACTACTATAATCAGCTATGGTAGCCTCACTTCTGTGCAATTGTATTCTTCTTCTTCATTCAAAACCTCCCATTCTTAGCTTTTAAACTCTTATGTGCAGTAAAACCATGGTTTTTATTTTATCTTCTCTAGCAAAATTTTGAATATCTTCCTTATTTGATACGAGTCAATTCTAATAAAAGGAAGAAGTTGGAGGTTTTATCCTGAATTAGATTTTGGGCTAGGGTTCTTGAGCAAGAAGAAAATGAAAAGGCATTTTAGGCATAATTTAAAAATAATTAAAAAATTAACGGTGTTAGATAAAAAGTTAACAAAAAGACAAAATATTATAATATGTTAAAATATAGAGATAAAATAATTTAAATTATAAAATATAGGATAAAACAATTTAATATCAAATATTAAGAATAAAATAATAATTTTCTCAAAATTAATAGCTGTTTAATTTCATTTTTTCCCTAATATTTGATATATGATTTCTCAATATTAATTAACTATTATTATTTAAATTACAATTTGTAGTTAACTACTCAATTTTGATATTTTTTCTTCTTTCATTTAGGGTTATAAATAAAGTGACCACTTGTGAGCTATTAAATTCAATAAAAAAATGTTTAAAATAAATTTTAAAATAAATAAACTGAGTTTGAGTTAGGGGCAAAGCCTTAACTCAGATAGTACAAATACTGGACCAGCCAAATTCGACTCATACTTTTCTTCTTATAAGATTTAGGATATCTATGTAAATCTATTTAGCAGTGCTACGCTACATTGCACACTATTGTTGATAAATGTTAACGTATAGGTCCTCTATAATTTAGTAAATTATGAAAAAGTTTAGCCCATAATGTCGTTTTATCACTAAAAATAACGCCAACCTGTCATAAGTTTATGGCCTCTGTAGTCACCGCTTCAGGCTAGAAACAAAGAAATGCAACATAAGTAATGAAAATAGGGAAATGATGAGAAAATCCTTTATACTATAATTAAGGAAGGAGAAGGACATATTAGTCATTAAAATTAAAGAAGGGAAATATCGACTTTCAACATGCAAACCACGCTTAAGCGCAAAAGCAGGAATCTGAAACCAGAAACCATCTTTTCACTCTTTCAAGTACTTTGTCTCAAGAAACGCAAAGAAAATAAATAAATAAAAGCACACAAGTGACAACGACAATGACGGATAAAATATTCCTCTCCATCAACGGCTCAGATACGGCCACTCCAAACATATGTCAACCGCCCGATCTACTCTATGAGGCCCCATTTCAGGGGAGACTTTGAAGAAATTAGGACAAATATGAGGTGTTAATTTCCGTTTTGCCCTTTTGGCTTTTTATTTGCTTTTTTAGGCTTTTAGCTTCAAGCTACTCAGGCAAAGAGCTATTTGTTGGTTTGTGATTAATGGAAGGACCTTGAGCTCTCTTTCTCTTTTCTCTGTGGTTCGTTGCATTTTCTGTTGTGAATATTCTGAAAGCGCTTGCTGATCTTCTTCTTCTTCTTCTTCTTCTTCTTCTACTTTCTCTTGATTTCTTAGCTTTTTCCAGGTACTTATATATGTTTTTCTTTTCAGCTTTATTTTTCTTTGTTTTATTTATTTATTTTCCTTTTTAAGTTTGTTTTGCTTTCTTTCTTCGTGAGATCTTACCGGTGCTCTTTTTTGTTTTCTCTTGTAAATGTGTGCAGTGTTGTCTCTCCATTTTTTTTTATATTTGGAATGTAGATTGTGGACTGTGGAGTGGGAATGCTTTACTTTCGTTTTTGCATTTTATTTATTTAAATGAAAGATCTCTTGATTCTTTATTCTTGTAGTTTGATCTTATTTTTATCCTAGTTCTATTTAGTGTTTGTTGTTCGGTTGCTGGGAAAAAGCAGAGAAGAAAATTTCATGCATGAAAAGGAGAAAATAGATGAAAATCTGATATTACTTTTGAAAGTGTAGAGACGCAGTTGACTTTTTTGTTGTTTTTCTACACCGGAAGAGAATAGTCATGTGTAGTAATTAACATTTTTTCTAGTCAATTCTTTCTCTTTCTATTGACGATTAATCCACCTGAACCTGACACCAATGCGAAGGGCAATTAATACTGGCCCCCTTTTCACGACTACCTCCAATTTGAATGAATATATGCCAACAAAATTGCATGTTAATTGTCTTTTGCTGAGGATTCGATATGATTTAGATTATTTCATAGCGGTGTTGCGTATATTGACTTCTACAGAATATGATTGTTGATGAACTTCATTTGAAGAATTAGAGACTGATGTATTATTTTTCTGTTTCTTTTTAATTTTTTCGCGTCTTGCATTTTTGGTTTATTGTCCGCCTGGGAAATTAAACAATGAATTTGATTTGGGTGTGTTCATTTTAAACAGTTCAAACTTAGAAGAGATTGATTTGTGAAATTTGTGATGTCTCCACCTCTGTTGGGTGTGGAGGAGGAAGGGGAGAGCAATGTCTCTTTAGTTGCCTCTTCGCCTTCTGTTGATTGTCTTTCTCAAAATGGCTGTGGTTTGAAGGAGCGCAACTATCTGGGTTTATCAGATTGTTCTTCAGTTGATAGTTCCGCAATCCCAAGTTTATCAGAGGAGAACAAAATCAATCTCAATTTGAAGGCTACTGAGTTGAGACTTGGTCTTCCTGGATCCCAATCTCCTGAAAGAGAAACCGATCTTTCATTGCCAAGTATAGGGAAGCTTGATGAGAAGCCTTTGTTTCCTTTGCTTCCTTTGAAAGATGGGATATGTTTATCATCACAGAAGCATGTTGCTTCAGGCAACAAAAGAGGATTTTCTGACACCATAGATGGATTCTCTGAGGTCAAGGGTTCTGTATATTCAGAAAAAAACTGGTTATTTCACTCAGCTGGAGTCGATACTGATTCTCTACCATCTTTGGGACAAGGGAAGTTCCCTGGTAATGCTGGGATAAGTGCAATGCTATCATCTCGGCCGTCTGTGGCCCAATCAGCTGCAACGAAAGAGGTTCCCCAGAAGGTGTCGCAGGATCGGTCTCATGCAGCCAATGGAACCAATTTTAACCAGCCTGGTGCCTCTAACAACAGCACCAGTGCTCCTGCTGCCAAGTAAGTGGAAATAGCTAGGGCAAGGAGTGTTAAGCACTTAAAGGAGGGAAAATGGATCAACTAGTGAAAACTATGATTGCATTTTCTGTTTCTGACAGGGCACAGGTTGTTGGTTGGCCTCCAATTAAGTCATTTAGGAAGAACACATTGGTTACCACTTCAAAGAACAATGATGAAGTTGATGGAAAACCAGGTCCTGGTGCTCTTTTTGTCAAGGTCAGCATGGATGGTGCTCCATATTTAAGGAAAGTGGATCTAAGAACTTACTCCACTTATCAAGAACTCTCTTTGGCTCTTGAGAAGATGTTCAGTTGTTTTACAATAGGTAAGCTGCTGGTGTATGTTTAGTTTGTTGTGGATAATTGATACACAGAATCCCATTTGTACAATGAAAAAGAATCCATTTTGTTCTGGATATGGTTACTACAGTTTTTCATGTTAATTTCAGGTCAATGTGGATCTCATGGAGCTCCTGGGAAGGAAAAGTTGAGTGAGATTAAATTGAGGGATCTGCTGAATGGATCAGAATATGTGATAACATATGAGGATAAGGATAGGGACTGGATGCTAGTTGGGGATGTGCCATGGGAGTAAGTTTTGAGTATATATGACTCTTCCTTCACTGTTTTCTTTTCTTTGTGAGTGAAATTCAAAGCATTGGTTTTACGTCCGAACTTTCAGGCTTAATGATTTCTAAATAATGCTCTATGCTACATAATATATGATATTTGAAAGATCTCATATTCATTCTGTGTATGTGTGAATAGTGGATCTTAATATTCTCATGCATAGAATCACAAGTCAAAATGATTATTTTGCCAATTTCTACTGTTGTTTTTCTGGCTAAATGTAGGAAATTCAGGTTTAATATTTTAAGTAGAAATTATGCTAAATTTAAAACGAAATTTGTTGATACGAAGAGTATTTAAGGAACTAGAGACTATGATCGAGGAGGTGATTTCTCAAGTTTTGCTTTACCTTTTCTAATTCTTCTAATTGATAAGTTTCTCTGTTGCATTCAGTGAATAGAGCCCACAAACAGATATTGTCCTAGTAAAGTACGAATAATCTAATTCAAATTAACATCAAGGAATCCAATGCAGTAATTTGAGTTTCACTTTTAGCACATTTCTGTTCAATATGTGCCTTGATTGTTTTATTCTTCATCGATTTCCCTTGAAATCCTTTGAAAATTAGAAAAATTCTTGCAAAATCCTTATATGCCCCTGGTGCTGTATTATATTTATCTGTTAGTTTGTTTTTCTGTATAAAAAAGTAAGATCTGTCATTAAATGATCATATATGTATGTATAAGAAAAATTAAGCAATCTTGGTCAAGATCTCAATAATGATTATGATTTAATCCTTACTTTAAGTTGCCAAATACAATTTGTGTTGTTTCTTAATTTTCCATAGCGGAGTAAGCATGCACTTTTTGCGTAAAGTTAAAATGCGCATTTATATCCTTCCTTCACTTACTGTTTTTGCAGAAACATAGTACAATTTTTTGCTATTATTTTTTAAATAAATGCTTAGACTTTTTACTGGTTTGCTGTCACGGTTTTATATGAATAGAGCTCAATGCACTGACGTTCTTTATGACAAATAAATGATCCTGTATTTTTTCTTTTCAATTTTAACATATTGTTAAACTTATAAAATCGAAGTTATATTTTTCCTGTTCTTTATGAAGTCTGTCTTTAATTCTATTCTTGTTTTCAACTTGAAGGGGAGGTGGCTAGTTATTGTTTATTACGATGAGTTGTCTGTTAGAATTTACAGGTTAAACCAGGTCACCTCTTTCTCATGTACCGTTGTCGAATACGTGAATTCATGACAGCGAGTAAATTTTTCTTGCATATTTTGTGTTGCAGTATATGTGTAAGCGCATTGTGTTTATAAATCTGATCACTTGGAACTTAATCTTGAATAAAATTACTGCAAAATGCGTTCAAGCTATTTAAAGTAAAAATGTTGTGGAATTCTGCTAATTCTGGTTTCGTCAAAATAACACGGCGCTATTGCTTGTAATTTAACTGGAGGTGATGACGTTTCTCCTGGAATCAATTGAATCTAGTATCAAAAGCTTTTTAAATACGCTTGATAGATTTGGTTCTGCTCTCACTATTTGCTTGATTTGCCACAGGATGTTTATTGATACATGCAAGAGGCTAAAGATCATGAAAAGCTCCGACGCAATTGGATTAGGTTTGTTTTCTTTTTTGAATGAATTGAGTAAACAAATATGAGGAATATTCGGGTGATTTGGGTAGGATTTATTTATAGGTCCAATAATTGGGACCTTTGACCGCCTATTGCCTTCACTTTGCCATATAGATTATGGATCAATGGTCTTAAAGAGGTAGTCATGCTAAATATTATAATAAAGCTATGCAGCTAAGATATGAAAATGATGTGTTTAGGTCTATATTAGTTGCGAGATTGCTCCAAGTGTTTAAATCCCAGCATTGCAACATGTGGTACCACCAAACAATTTACTCCTCACTAGAAAATTTTTTAAATTACTGGCTGTGACAAGGATTTCCTATAGGTTGCATTTCTTTTCATTTGTCACCTGTAGCATGTTTGATTGTATTAGTATTATTGTTTTTTTCCCATCTTGTTATTGTATTTGTGAGTTGAAATTTTTACTGTTTTGAGATTCATTTTCATCTGGTGCACAGCTCCTAGAGCAATGGAGAAATCCAAGATCAAGACTTAGGAAGACACCCCTGGCCTTTCACCAAGATGAATGGATGATTTGTGGATAGTCGGGAAGTGGTGAGCAGGCTTCAAAAAATGTTGACATTGCTGCTAATGCGACACCATATCTATGTTTTGTTTGCATAAAGAAGTTAGTATTAGTTTATGTGCTTGTTTAAAGCCTGATTGTTTTAGAACACCTTAATTATGTCATTAAAAAAAGTTGTGGACATAATTATCTTCAAGTGTTGTGCATTTGATAACTGATGTGAGGAAACGATTGACTTGAATATCGTTCTTTGCTTGCATAATTTGATATCCACCATTGTTTCTTTCAAGCTTTTAGATTTTATTTATGCATAATGTAAGATTGAAGTATTTGAGAATCCATTCAGGTTCAGAAGTTGCGTAAATGCTGGGTAGCGTATGGGGTGTTTGGGATAGCTTGGCTTTTCTACTTTTTTGACTTTAAAAAGTGCTTGTTGTTAAGTAACACGTAGCTGCTTAAAATGAAAATAATTTATAAGAAAAAAGAAGTCCAGATAAAATGGTCATCAACCGGCTTTTAAGTTAAAAAATTGCATAAAAAGAGCTCATGAGCATCACCAAACACCCTCCTAGTGTGGCCATGCAAGCCAAGATATAGGAGATTTTGTGGAGTTGCAGGGGATTTGGTTTGTCCAGAACCGATTTAATACTGTAAGTCGACATATGGTGTCACATTAATGGCCTGAATGTCATATTATGTATCCTTTCTAACTATGTACTTAAATTTTTACAGAAAATCGCGTAGAGTTCCGATAATACTATTGATATCTTAAGTGTTTTAAATTTTTGAAAATAATTTTTTCCAAATCCAATCTCAACACAAATATATCTAAATATACTATCCTTATATCCTCCCTTCTCAACTGCAAATAAATTTCACACTTCAAAAGTACTCTTGCAAGCCAGCCAAGCAACATTTTATATAAAAACTACTTGCTAAATAAGTAACACTAGCATACTATAGTATTGTTAAGATTACAATCTAACATTGCCACATTATATTATATACACGCCACTAGATAAATAAACTTGAATAGTTATACCCTTTGAGTGTTGTGAGCTGGAATTGGATTTATCTACTACTGATTAACCTACGATCTAGGAAATAATTCATTAAGCAACTAATATTCAGTGGGTACTTTAACTTTTGGAATGTAAATGAGAAGTAAAACAACTTCAAATAAACACATTTGAATACAAATTCACAAGTAAAATAAAAAAATGAATTACTAATGTTGTCTCACTAAGTATATTTATACTCATTTATATGAGAATTTTATTTTCCTTTGCTCTACAAGATACGAAGCAGAACTATGGAGATAAGGTAACAGATCACGGATAACGAATGAATATTATCATTATATCTCATATCATATCTGCTCCGGAGCCAATGGATGAATAATTATATCACTTCAGTCGAGGCCTAAATTATAGCCGAAGCTACTCATATATCAAGCCAAGACTATACGGATAAATATTAGTGGCCGAAGTTACAACGGATGATAGATAATTCATATCATAACGGTACTGCATTACGGATAATTAATATAATGCATCATATTCTTATCAACCTAGATCGACTCAACTAAGTAGAGCTTAAGTAATTTAGGTTTATTTTACATTTTATTAATATTGTCCAAATTATGTTCTAACTTATGTTCAATTTGTTTTCAATAAATGTTCAACGGATGCTTATATTTCTTTTTTTAGCTCTTTTGTCAATATCTTAATACAAACAAACTATTTCTTTACATAAATACTTGGGAGAGTGAGGGAATTGGTTCAACAAATAAAAATAAATTAGAAAAGAGTCTCATTGCTTAAAACAATGTAAAAATTGATAACTTATAGCAAAAAAGGACTCTTGATCAATTCATTATGTAAAACTAACTACCTCACTCAAAAACTAACCACACTCTCATTTTGAGAGAGTGTATTACACTCTTCATTCTATAAATATTTTAAAAATTAATATTAATTAACATCAAACTTTAAATAATTAAAAAAATTAATAAATAAATTTTAAAAACACATTTCAATTAAAAATTTAAT
>CATIWJ010366356.1:0-24309 GCA_949640765.1 Croton laevigatus
ATTTTTTATCAGGATTAGAGCCCCAGAATCTATTCATATCTAATAGAAGCTCAGTGGCAGCCTCAAGATCATCAAACTTAAAGTGCAAGTTCAACATGCATTCATAGACCTGCCTGTAATGACAAGTGAACGATGCTGGTACGCAATCAATTTGATCCTTAAATTTCTTTACCTCATCTCTGAGACCATTTATTTCATAGATCTGGGCAATAATGATGATCGATTGTGCATCAGCAACAACACTAGTTTGTGACATCCATTCCAGTAACTCTTGTCCTTTTAGAGATGAGTTAAACCTCACACAAGCATCCAGTACAAGATTGAAGGTCGTGGTATCAGGTCTTATCACCTTTGCATGATCAAATTTATTTTTTCTTATACTTAAAAAAAATTCACAAATTTGAATCAAGATATTGGAAGCAAGATATGTACCGATCTTTGACTTCACCATATGTAAAATAATCATCTGAAATAGACTTATTGATGGCATATTCTGTTTATCTATCATCACTCTTAGTATCATAGAAGCAGGAATAGGCATTTGTGCTCTTGCTAAGCAGAGCGAAAGTGTGGTTAAGGTTTCATTCTGGAATGACCCCGGTTTCTCTTTCAAAATTTCAACTGCTAGATTATATGCTTTTTGTAACCAACGGGGGTGGGATGAGTAGCACAGTTCAGTGATCATCTTGCTCAACAAATTATCTTTAGGAAAACCATACAAGCTTTTAAAGTCATTAAAAGATACCCATGCTTCATCCATTTGGTGATTTTCCAAAGAAACTTCAAGCTTTCTCAAAAGAATAGCATGTGAGGAGGCTCCCCAAGATATCCTTTCAGGCTTAGTGCCGCAAGAAAAGGGTTGCAAATGCACAAACTGAGGTCTGCTGCAGGATACATCCAACACTGGAGACATTCCTAAACCCTTCTCACCTAAACATTCACTTGCATGATATGAAATTATGGCAATCTTCCTAATACCATGAGCCATCAGAAATCCATGCAAAAAGCTCTTGGTGATGTGCTTATGCACCAAAACGTTTCTTGTCAAAATTAGTGCCATTCAAATGCTTTGACAAAAATATAACTGAAACAGAAAAAAAATAAAAAAAAAAATTGCAAGTTTTAGCCTAGGCAATCAACTATACACCTGTTTATTTATTTCTTCAATCGCCAACTCTGCTATCAGTCGCAAAAACGAAACAACTAGCGGTGAGCATTTTCGGTTCGGTTAAAATGCTAAACCAAACCAAAAACTGATACACCGAATTAGAGACCAAAAATCGAACCAAACAAGGAAAAAACCGAAATGCAACCGAACTGATTTCTCAGTTCGGTTTAAAACTGAAAAAACATACACTGTGTTGCCATAACCCTCTCTAAGAGCAGTCTAAAACACATCCATGAAAGATCAGAATGAAAGATTCCAAAACTCGAATGAAATCAGAAAAGGAAATCGCCTACAGAGTTCAATCAGATCTTGATTTGCAACAAAAGCAACGCAGTGAGCCATATCCATGACCTAAACAACATGGATGAAGAATAAGATGATTTATTTCTGACTGTAACTCAGCATTTGAATCACTTCTAGATACTTTCTACAAAGAAACAACAATATCCATCAAGAAAGTTTACCATGAACAGAACAAACAAGAATGAAGAATAAAACTTAAACAATTTTCATGAACTTTAAAAGAGCATTTGAACAAAAAAATTTAAGACAAGAAACCATAGAAATTTCAAGATTTGGATAGAAAAATTAAAGGCATACGCAAATCACAAGAACAAAAAATCATATCGCTCAAACCAAACTCATAAAAGAATAGAAATGGAGTTCATAGTTGCAAGTAAAGGAAACGAAAAAACAAAGCAAGGTTGAATCAAAACCTGCGTTCATCAAGCCCTTAGATTTATGAAAATCCAGAAACGAAATGCGTTCCTGCTTTCCACCGAAAATGGGTTCCTTCTTCAAAAACTCTCATCCCGGTCTTTTTTATTCTGCTTCTGATTTCATTAGTAAAAACCAGAAACAAAAAAACTCCAAAATCCTCCCTTCTGACTTTTTTGAAAACTAGAATCCTCCTCTAAGCTCACTGATTTTTTCGAAATTGAGCTCCCTCTTCTAATCGTTCCTCTGCTTCCTTCTTGTACCCATAGACCTCCTCGACCCATGAAAATGAAATGACAGGGGCGAAGTCCGACCAACCCCTGTCCGCCTCCAGCAACGAAAGAAGAAGAAATAGACGAAGAGGAGGGAAAAGGACTGCTGGAAGAGGAAAGAGAAGAAGAGGAAAGAGAAGAAGAGGAAGGAAGAGGAATGAGGAGAAGAGCGACCGGAGTTGGCTTCGACTGTAGTTGGTCGGTGGTTGAGCAGAGGCCGCGACTGAAGGAAGAGGTTTATGTTCTGAAACGTGGAAGGGTTTTGAAGATGAGAGAATTAGTATCGATCGGTTCTGAACCGACCACCAAACCGAACATATCGGTTTTTACTATTTTTAAAAAACAAAACCCTTCGGATAACCGATTTTTCGATTCGATTTTCCATTTTTTTTTTCTCACACCCACTAGCTAAAGTCCCCAGTGTACATTTCTAATAAATCATATCCATCAAGTATCAAGAAACACTAGAATATTATGTAATATGAACAAATAAACGCAGAAAAAAGAAGGAAAAGTTTTAAGCATATAAAAAATACAAGAAAATGAAAATAGTGATCAATCTTAAGTAGCCATATGAGAATTATAGACAAGAAAAATTCAGTGAGACAAATCTACAAACAGGTAGTCTTCAGGAACAATTACATAAAGAACAATAACATATTGCAATCTTTCACCACGATCAGTTCATTCAAACGAATCATTGCTAGTTTAAATGGTTCAAATTCTAACAATAATGCAACGGTAAGCTTAAAATCGAAAGAAAAATATATCCAAATAGCAAAAGAATTTTAAGCATTGTACATTTGTACTCACTAGAACTCCATACCGGAAGCAAATAAATAGTCAACGGAATCCTCGTTCGAGTTCCTTGTACATAGGCGTCGCCTTTAGCTATCTGAGGGTTATCGACTGACGAAGGTTCCAGCAAACCAGTCGTAAGCCACCAGCACTCGCGAGCCGGAAACCATGTCATTTTCTTTCAATAAATAAATACATATATATATATGGTCTATTGTAGAATTCATGGCGACGCATGGGTTGAGCATAATAAACAGCAAACTGCAACCAATCCAATAATTGAACCAAAACCAAATCAAAAACCAATTAATTGATAATTCGATTCGATCTACGGCAGAACCGAATCACTTGTTTAACCAATTTTCAATACAGTTTAGGTTCAATTTTCAATTCCATTACAGTTTATTATGCTCACCCCTAGTTTTAATAATTTAAATGTTTAGCCATTTGGAACTTAAACAAGATTAGCCATTTTTATTAAAATATAAAAAACTGCGCTATTTGGCCATCTTTCATAGAACAACACTAGAAACAGCTTTCTGCATCCCATTTTCACTAGGTGATTAACCATACAAAAGGGAAGAGCAAGAGCAAGAGGAGATTGAGCTTACTCGCACAAAGCTATATAATATTTAGGAGCAAATAAGAGCTAATAACACCTGTATTCAAAAAGATTTAAAAGCAAGAACCACAATAACCGAGTACTGGGAAATATTGATAGAGTTTGTCTGAACACATATTCCAAATTCAATTACTGTCTGAAACTTAGATAGGTAGCAAGCAAACCAAACCAAGTTTCCAATTTCCAGTGCAGCTGCTTTAACTCTATCAATTTTTACAGCCATCACCATCTGTTTGGAAGTCAAAGCATAGGGTTCTGCTGGATCTGCCTCAAACGTTAAAGCAACTTGTCCAGTACTAGCTTGCAGAAATTTTTTTATTTTTTTTTAACCTTCCTAAAAGTGAACTTTCACAGGCATTTTGGACATCATATGTCTTGTAACAGTAATTTGTGTTGCTCGATCTGGTTTTATTCTCAGGTTGTCATCTAGTAGGGTGGCAACAAAGCAGTTACTCTTCAACTATGTTAACAAGTTCATACTCGATCAGAGATAGGTTGTTATCTTCTTTCACGGTGAAGCTGGCAGGTTCAGTTACTTCAACACGACCCCACTTGTCCACTGCAAGTCGCATTGATCCTTTGAACATGTCGATTTTTGCATTGCGAAGGATTATAGTACTTCCTTCTTTCACCAAGTCCACTATTCAAGATGAAAAACAAAGGTGTAAAATTAAACCATCTCAAGTGGAAAAATCTCTACGGAACTTTAGAAATTAGGAGCATAAATTACTTTTTCCAGATTCAAGCAAGCAAGCAAAGCTACTAATAATTCTTGCACTTTTGGACATTTAGATTTTTAATTATTTGATTCCCTTTCAACAGATGCTAACTCCTAAAAAGGATTTCTATGTCTGTCACATCAAGGCATTATTAAGCATTTCAATTAAACCCTTTAAAGAATTCATGACAAATTACAAACAATGCAACTCCAAAATAAGTAACTATGACGGTTTTTCTGATTCCAGTTATTCCATAAGGCATTTTGTTAGTACAAAATAGATAAGATTTTCATCCAAATATGCATGCAATGACTTGTTGTAAAATAATAATAACAATGTAAACATCATCCTGTTCATCCTACAATACAATGAACATACACTGCACGAGGCCATCCAAACCTTTTAAAAATTGGACATTCAAAATAAACATTTGCTTTGAAAGAATATGGCCTAAACATCAGGATTGCAAGCACTAAGAATAACCAAAAAAATGAACAAATATCTAGAATAGTAAGACTATAACTCATATTCACAAGTTATTTAAAAGCACATTCATCGACACAGATATATAGAAAAGAAAAACAATTAAAATACCTTGATCATTTCTAGCTGTAAAGATGATCATTCCTGTCTCATCTCCCACCAAACATTCAGCAATCCGCATTTGGCGTACTTGAGGACCATCAGCACGACCCTTCTGCACTACCATTTTCGTACTCACGACTTTCACAGTAAGAGTGTGCCCACTGGTGCCTGGGCGTAGCTGATCAACTTTGGTGAATACAGGCTTTCTCAATACTGATTTTGAATCAGCCATTTTATCTAAATCTGCATAAACAAGATGAATGGAACATTTAGCTCTAAAGAAATAATTGGTTCAAAATATAACATAACTGTATCCTTAAAAATTGTTGAACCCAAACTAAACAGAACACAAATTCATCACAAAATATAAAATCAAAACTTTCAAAACCTAGTAAGGAAACATCTGTGTGGCTGCCAAGAAACTTAAAAACAATATTAAATTTCAGAATGTCAAGCTACTACACAGGTCTTTCATTTACCTAACATACTCATTATTTTCTCATTGCAATTATGGAAACTAAACATCCGCAACAAAATTACAAACAATCAGATTGTTGAAAATAAACAAGGTCAACTCGGACCAATTAAAATTGACAAAGAATATGAACAAAAAACAAATATACAATAAGAATTTCAGTCATTGAAACCAATAATTTCTAATAATCTAACATATAGACAAAAGCTTCAAAACAAATAAATAAAAAGATCTTCAAATTTCACGCTATATTACATTGTTAAGCAACGCCATTATCTCTACACCACAGTAAATTCCAAAATCCGGATTCAAACAGATCGGAAAGCACAAGGCCATAGCAAAGCCGTATCATAAATTTAAATCCAAAATTTTTGAAATAATTAAGCTAGAGCAATCAGCAATAAATATAGAAACCATATATGGAAATCAATCAAAAGTCAAGATCAAGAAACCGGTAGAGACAAGATTTGAACAAAGGATCACCTGTTAAGAAGAGCGATTGGAGACTGAAGACAGAGAGAGATCTGATTGAGAGAGACGACGAAATGAAACGATGAGAGTCGGCTGAAGATGAAGATGAAGTAGAAGTGAAGTTAAGTTAGTTTTGTTTTAGTGGCGACGAGTGAATAGGAACCGTTGATCTCTGATTGGAAAATCTGATCTCGCTCTACACGTGCTATCCTTTAGGGGATGGATTCCTGTACGGTTGTTCGCTACTATTACTGTTGCGTAAATAGCATATTCTAAAATATAAAATTGGAAAATTTAAAAAAAAACTTCCTAACTTTTATATAAAATACATTTTTCTTCTTATATTTTTTTTTCCAAACTAAAACCTTCCTCTGTTTTAATTTCGTTAATATTTTCCTTCTTTTGTCTATTTTTTTTGTTAAAATAAAGGTTAAAGGACCAAAATATAATTTTTACGAGCCATTTTGAAAAATTCAAAAAATAAGGAACTGCTTTGGAATTTTTCTATCTTCTTCCTTCCCTAACCACACCAACCGATCGGCCCAGCTTTCAAATTCTCTATCAGCCGAAAAACTATAGAATCACTATAAACATCAATGCTAAAACAAAATCAAATCCTTATATTTGATCACACATTAATAACCCCATATTATCTACTTAATTTTAGTTTAAGAATATGAGAAAAAGCCAAAAAAAAAAATCCCAAAAAGAAAGTGAAATGTAAAGGAAGTGAACCTTCAAAAGGAGGCGCATTCTTGATCAACGGGGGTTTTTTTATGACAAATTGGTTTTGTTCTTGACATAGATTTTAAATCTGTTCTAGAATTTGTATGTTTTGATTGAATATGTTTCAATTTAATTAACAAAAAAAAATTAAAATTGGCAAAAAAAATTGAAATTGGAAAATGAAGAACACAGCTTTGTTTTCTTGATCTCGTCCGGCCAGGCCAAGGATTGATAATGGTGCTACTGTTGATAAGGAAGCCAGCGAAGGTCTCGAACCGACGCAACTCTCCTCCGGCTGTACTTGATCTCTGCTACGGCACGATGGCATTAAAGCTTCTAAAGCTTCGACAAATCGCCTCTGTTCTTCGTGTTTTCCGATGATCCAAGCTTCATCGGTCTTGGACCGGAGATGATGATGATGATCTGATGGCTGCTAGTGGGTCCTGGTGGCTAAGACGAAGAAAGAGATTGATGGTGTTGGTTGTGAACCAAAGGAACTCGATTGGTGGGTTTTGCAGAAATCATAAGTAGAAAACGATGGTGGGTCTTGGCTTGTGCTAAGTGAGGATCGAAGGAATCCAATCGGTGGGTTGTTCAAGACCGTGTAGGCATCGGACGGAGAGGGGATTGTCGGTGGTGGCTCCTATCGGTAGTGACAACTTGAACGGGATAGGATTTGGGTCTGACTCGTTGCGGTGAAGGGGAGGAAAAAGATAGAAAAATTCCAAAACAGTTCCTCATTTTTTGAGTTTTTCAAAATGACTCGTAAAAATTACATTTTGATCTTTCAACTTTTATTTTAACAGAAAAAATAAACAAAATGAGAAAAATGTTAATGGAATTAAAACGGATGGAGGTTTTAGTCTGAAAAAAAAAAATAGGGAGGAATATGTATTTTATGTAAAAGCTAGGGAGTTTTTTTGTAAATTTTCCTATATAATATTTAGTAAATTGGAATATGTAATATGTTTCATAAATTTATAAAATAGCATATTTTAGAATTTGTATTTTTTTATATTTAAAATTATCCTTTTTATTTAAAAATAATAAAATATTAAATATTTAAATTTGAAAAACAGAAACTGTAGCAAATGTCAGAGAAGAAGCTGGAGCTAGGGCTCCGCCGTTGCTACCGCCGCCTCCTGTATAAGATACATCCAATCGGTGATTTAAGGGTACCAATAAAAAACCCTCAATCCGATGAGTTGTGTGGTACCCTCAGAATTGTTGTTGGATAACCGGATGACAGCTAAACAAACGAACGGAAATCGAAATTGCCCCACTTGTAAATAGCAAACATCGACTTCTCGTTGAGTTCCCGAAGAGATTACAGCCGATTTTAGTCGAAATACTTCATGCCAACATAATTACAATCGATTTCGGATGAGTTTCGATGAGCGCAACAACTGTTCAAGGAGACAGCAACAGTGGTTCAATAGTAACAAAAGGAAGAACATGAATAATAACGGCAAAATTTTTATCTTAGTTCTTGAAGTTTCTTAATGTTTTTAGTTAGGTCATTTTTAGATTAAAATGTAAAAAATTTTATTGTTTAGGTGTTTGAATGTAATTGTTTAAGTCTTTCAAATTTATACTGACCACTATATAAATATTAAATTTATATATTGACAATTATATAAATAACAAATTTATATATTGATGTTTGTTTATATACTAATTTAAATAAGTATTAAATGTCAATTTTATATATTATTTAGGTGTTTGAATGTAATTATTTAGGTCTTTCAAATTTATATATTGACCATTGTATAAATATTAAATTTATATAAATATTAAATTTATATGCCAATTACAACATAAATTTCAAATTTATATACTTATCACTATATAAATCAATATATAAACAAAATAACCAACATATAAAAAATTATATTTATATACTATCAATATATAAATGTTGATTTTATTTAATGAAGAGTATATAAATCATCACAAGTATATATAAATAAACAATTAGTATATAAAAATTAATATTTATATATTGACCACTATAAAAATCATCATAAATATATAAATATATATTAAATTATTTATTATTCAAGTCTTTAAATTTAATTATTAATGAGAGCAACATTGCATAGATTAGTATGCAAACAAACAAAAAGTATATAAAATTATGTGAAAATTGATATTTATTACTATATAAATAATGATTTTATATACTAATTGATATATAAATCACCATTAGGTATATAAACATATATAAAATAAAAGTATATTATGTTAGTTAGGCAAAAATCGAGTTTACAAATTAATAGGTATGTAAAAATCAATTTATATACTGATCATTATATAAATATCATATTTATATAGTGATATCTTCATATTCTTTACAAAGTCCTTTCATGGCAGAAAGATCTATTTGGTAATTTTTTACAAATTTCATTCCGGCAACTAATTTTCTTGCACCAATGTGTTCACCAGTTCAAGATCTGGCAGTCGACATGCAGTTTTAGTTGCGGTGGGTTCCTAGTGGTGGCAACAACGGCTTGAAGAAGCACGGATGATTTTACATTTTCATCTCTGTAACTTTACAATTTTCAAGTCTTTCATTATTTTTTATTCAAAATAAAACTAAAATTATATAAAAATAAAAGGGGTAAAAGAGTAATTTTCTTTAAAATTCTGCTATTTAGTGAATTTAGCAAACTTCCTACTATTTACTACACCCCAAACTTGAAAAACTGGTTCTTTCGTGGTAATTTTTCACAAATTTTGTTCCAGTTACCAAATCAAATAAAAAAATATATCAAATTGAAGGTCTCGATAAAAAGAGTTAAAATATGGTCTCAAATGACCGCTGTAAAATAATGAAAATGTCTCATGGAATTAAGCCCAACTCAAATGAAAACATCACAACCTCTTTTGATTTCTTCAATTTCCGACCACCGTTCTCCAATTTTTCTGCACCAATGTGTTCAACAGCTCGAGATCTACTGGTCAACATGCTGTTTTGGCTGCGGTGGATTCCTAGTGGTGGTAGCCGCGGCTTGAAGAATCACGGATGAGTTTACGTTCTCATCTTTGTAACTTTACAATTTTCAAGCTTTTCATTATTTTTTTATTTCTTTTCAAAATATTTTTTATTTAAAATAAAACTAACATTGGATAAAAATAAAAAGGGATAAGAAAGTAAATTTCTTAAAAATTTTATTATTTAGTGAATTTAGCAGAACTTCCTACCCCAAACTTAAAAAACCTTCTGTACTCTTCCAAATGGATATGGTCTTATCCTAATATGGCCCATTGGGCCTTCTGCAAATTATGCATCCTTGATCTGTTCTAATTTTACAGTTCCTTAACTGTGAGACGGCAAGTCGTTTTCAGGTGAAAAACCTGAAGAGCTTAGAAATGAACAAATGTCAAGCATTCACTGGAAATCCACGAAGTTCAGATTTTTCTGGTAAATTCCTCATTTATTAATGCATCAGATAAGCAGTTGGAAGTTGGGAAAATGGAAACCACAATCACAAGCTCCAAGTTCACAACCTTCCGCTCTCTCTCCTCCAGCCTAACACCACAATTTTCTCAGAGATTTTCCCTCACGTTCCCGGAAAATTCTAGAAAAAAGAAACCTTCCTCTCTTAGGCAAAATTACTCAATCTCTCACTTTCCATTAAGAGTGTCAGCAAATTCCCAAGTAGCACCTGCTTCAGCCCAAGCAACAACAGTTGCCTCTGTGCCCTCTGAAATGAAAGCTTGGGTATATGGAGAATATGGAGGTGTTGATGTTTTAAAGTTTGATGATAAAATTTCCGTGCCTGGAGTGAAAGAAGATCAGGTTTTGATCAAGGTTGCTGCTGCTGCTCTTAACCCAGTTGATTTCAAGAGAAGACTGGGCAAATTCAAGGCCACTGATTCGCCTCTTCCGGTACCTTTTTTCCTTTCTTTCTCTTTTCTCTGTTTGGTTAGCTGCTGAGAAAATGTACCTCAGTTACTTGGAAATTTAAATGGGTTCTGACTAGTTTGCATAATTGGGTTCTAGAATGAGAAGTTTTCTTATTCCAATGGTGGATTTTGTCGAATAGATTGTAGGAATGGGCTTTTGTTGCGTTGGCTATAAATATTTTGCTCCTTTAGTTTCCTAATAAGTAATTTAGCTAAAAGGGTTTTAATTTCTGGTTGTAGACTGTTCCAGGATATGATGTAGCTGGGGTGGTGGTAAAAGTTGGTAGTCAAGTGGAAGGACTAAAGGAAGGAGATGAAGTATATGGTGATTTAAGTGAGAAGACATTGGAAGGACCTGAACAATTTGGTTCACTGGCTGAATATACTGCTGTTAAAGAGAACTTATTGGCATTGAAACCCAAAAATTTGGATTTTGCACAGGCTGCTTCACTTCCTCTTGCAATTGAGACAGCATATGAAGGTCTTGACAGGAGTGGTTTTTCTGCCGGTAAATCTATTCTTGTTTTGAATGGTTCAGGTGGTGTTGGAAGCCTAGTTATTCAGGTATGCACATTCAATCAAATCATTGATCGAATTTAAAATCTCAGCCAATGTCATTTGTTTGATCATTTAACATTGCAAAACATAGCTAGTAAGTACTTGTTTGAAGGAGGCTTTTTAGTAAGTCTAGCATAAATGACAAGTTTGAGTACTTACTTTACTGCTTTTGAGGGAAGATTGGTATGTTTTGTACCATCATTAAACAGAAGAGTTTAATACAACTTGAGTTAATACCAGATAGTGTTTGATCACTGCCCGATTATTAGTTCTATTGCCTTCAATTTAAGTTCATATCCCTTTACTTTTTTTTTTTATGTTGAGCATTTTTGTTGCCAATTAAAGCATCTTGTAGAGTAATTAGGAAAAAGTTATAATTGCATCGAAGATTGAATTGAACCCTTTTAGTTGATAGGACTTGGGAGTAGGGTTTGTTCTGCTGAGTGCAAATTCTTTAAATAAGTCACTATAGTCACTAGTGATTAATTTGATAAACCAAATAGAAACATATATTCTATATTTTGCATTTTAATACCTCCATAAAATCCCTGTGCGCTTGGTGCAGCTCGCAAAACATGTATTCGGTGCTTCTAGAGTTGCAGCTACTTCAAGCACTAGACATTTGGAGTTGTTGAAGAGTTTGGGTGCTGATTTGGCCATTGACTACACTAAGGAGAACTTTGAAGATTTACCTGAAAAGTTTGATGTGGTCTATGATGCTATTGGTAAGATTTTCTGCTCATTGCTTCTTCTGGGATAATATCAGTTTGAACACAAATGAAGGATACAAGTAGCTGTAATACATATTTTTGCCGGTGACAGGTCAGTGTGATAGGGCAGTGAAAGCTATCAAAGAAGGGGGCAGTGTAGTGGCCTTAACTGGAGCCGTTACGCCGCCTGGTTTCAGATTTGTGGTCACTTCCAATGGAGAAGTTCTCAAAAAACTAAACCCATTTTTGGAGAGTGGGAAAATAAAGCCAGTGATTGATCCAAAAGGGCCATTCCCATTTTCTCAAGTTGCTGAAGCTTTCTCCTATATTGAAACAGGCAGAGCTACTGGCAAGGTTGTTATACATCCAATTCCATGAGAACGTACAAAATGGCACCTTTTTGTAATGCACTAAAACTGCCTCCCTAACTTGTATCTAAGTGTGGATTGGAATTTAATATGTTCATATATGGATAAATTTTTGTTAGTTTTGAATTTGCAATATCAAAGTTTTACATGCTATTGCAATATCACTAAATCCAAATTGATTGATTCAAAATTCATAATTTTCCTTTTAGTATTATGGATCATATTTGCAATTTCCGCTATACTTTAGCGTGCACTTATATCGAAGTTCAATAGAGCTTTTATTCCTAATTTTGCTTGATTTCTAGTTCTTTTTTTAACCCAAGTCCTAGTTCTTGGGAGGCTAGCTCGTTAACCAATTCGGCTACGTCTTGCCCTAATTTCTAGTTGGTTAAATCCAAGAACTTCCACTCTGTGGATCTACATGTCACCTAATTGGTTTTGTAATTGGAGTATAGTTAACTAGTAAAATAACAATAAAGATGGGTCTGATGAACTCCATTTAGGTCATTTTTCAGTGAAATCTACTTAAGTGTTTGTTCTTGGAGAATTGACTCCTTTTTTTCACCATAGATAAAGGGAAAGGGAAAATGACTGTTGTGGTCCCAAATAAAATTGTCTACCGCTAGACTACGCCTTTAGCTCAAATTTAATCCATATTACAAGTCAAATACTAATTAGAATCTAATTTTTTAAAGAAATAACAAAGTTAAACTGCTAGAATGGAGATGGAAGACAAACTGAAGTAAATTTAAAATATTAGACAAATTAAATACAATATTATAGGCATTATTCGTTCATTTCAGCTTTGAATGACATTATTGATTAGGAAAATTTACAGCATTCACTGCAGAAAGAACACAAGAAAGATTTCTCTTGAAATGGAAAGAAAGATTCAAGAAGTTGATGATTAGTTCTTAATTATAGCTCATACACCAACACAGCCGCAGCCAGTAATCTTGAAATCAAGATCCCAAAGCTCAAAATTTCCCTTCACAAAATCATAATGTGCTCCTTTCAGTGCCACAGTTTTCTTCAACACTGCCTCTCTTACAAATGGGTATGTCAATAGGTTTCCCAATGATATATTCACAGCTTCCTGCAGTGCATCAATCAATAATAAAATCTGGTTAATTACACAATAGCACATGAGGTTCATAGTCTTACACATCATGATCCTTAAGCGGGATTGTGATTAAAGAAACAGCATTTTAAACCATGTTTGTAGGTGTGCTACAATGCAATACAATTGTGATTACATTACGTTAATTTTTTTAATATTATAAAGAAATTCATGCTACCTAAGCGCGGCGTACCAAATGCTACATAGTTATTAGTAGATAGTAAGATGTTAGTAATCATCAGTATAGCCCACTGGAAATCCTTAAAATGACTTTCAATTCTCCATAAAAACTATAATTAAACACCATAATCTCTACTAATTAATTTCATTTTCCATTATTTGTGCCCATTTCTTACTACCTAATCACATGGCCAGGCTAGAATCCAATGCCATGTTTCATTTTGTCGGCAGCTTTTAAAAATAATGGTCAACCATAGAATCTTCATATATACATTAAGTAATAGAAGGTTCATCTTTATCTAATTCTTAAACATAATTAAATTAGTAAACTACAAATAGAGAAAGTTGCATTAAAAGACATAATCATATATATACATAGTTGTACTTATAATTGAAAATTAAAAAGTAAACTTGCCTTCTCACAGTTGTAGCACTGCTCTTCAAAGCTTAAGCTGCTGTACTTTGTCTTAACATTAGACTTTGCGGGAGAACATATTTTGACCCAATTTTCAATGAAGTCACTGCATAAAGGAAATTGATATAAATTAAATTATAAAAAGAAACATGAAAAGAGGATAGTTCAGTGACTGGAATATCCATTTTCATTATAAAATAAGGTTTGCAATGAACTTTAATACGTGAAATGGGGAAAAAAAAGAAAAGGTACAGTTTTGTGTTATATGTTAATATGCATGTCATTGAAGTTGAAAAAAATACCAATGGGTAAATTTAAGCATATTCTTTGACTTGTACTTTTCTTCAATCCGCCACTTGCACGGTTCTTCGTCTTTTTTATTGTAAGGTTACTTTCTTGCTTTTTTTTTGCCCTTTTCTTTTTAGATTCCTCTCCAAGAATATAGAACTCTTACTAAGTTATTTATTTTTCTACTTACTTTTTAGTACTTATCTCGACTAGAGCACAAGAATAAGGTGATTGCAATTGGAGAGGAACTAAAAATTATTATTAGTCATGAGAAAAGCAACCAAATTTCAAAGAGCGCATCACATGCATGGCAGGAAAACCTAACATTTGGACATTTAAGAAGGGCCGAAATAGATACTATTACATCTAATTACTAAAATGTTTAATTACCTAGCTGTGGTTCCGTCATCTGGAATAGACATTAACCCCTTTATACCACCACAGCAGCTATGTCCAATGACTACAATATTCTCCACCTGAACTTGGTAAATGCCAAAGAAAATATAAGAAACAAGTGATCAAGATTTTAACTATTGAGTAGTAACCCTTTTTTTTAATGTAAAAAAGTGATAAAGAAACAACTGCACTTCAAGAGATGCAAAAATAAAATAATCAATGTTGGTAAAACTACAAATTAATGTGAAGAAATTCGTTTTTATAAATAGTTAAAACAGAATTGTGATTATTATAAAAAATACAAAACTAAATTATTGGTTTGGCGGCATATTTGGCCTCATCCATTAGTGGGAAAATGAGTAAAGTTCGTAATAATAGAGGCTAGAGAGAAACAAATGATGATTAGACATCACGTTTATCTCCACCAAGGTTGGACGTGAACACTAAAAGACACACCACCCACCATTAAGTAAGAATTTGACTAATAATAAAAGTTCTATTACTATATATATATATATATATATATATATATATGATACCAAAAAGCTTAATCTATTTTCAGTTTTTACCTTTAGATGCAGCACTGCGTATTCAATGGCTGCCCCCACGCCTGAGTACTTTGTCTGCAGGCAAAAAATTCAACACATAATCGTCAAACATATGATGTAGTGGTTTGATAATTAGGAGGATTATGTTTTAATAATTAAACAAACCTGGTCATATGGTGGGACCATGTTGGCAATGTTTCGGACCACAAAGGCCTCCCCAGGTTGGAAATTGAGGATGTGTGAAGGGCAAACTCGAGAATCCGAGCAAGCAAAAACCATAAACTGCATAAAATACATTTTACTTTGTTTTTTTTATGAATCATTGAGAGATGTATATAAATAAAGTAATCATTATCAAAACTAAGAAACCAATCATTATGCATGGAAATAATATAATCTTTGCATTAAAATCTTGCTTTTTGATGAAAAATATTAACATTTTCTTATTTATTACTCTTTTACAAATATTAATATTCATTTGGTTTAATCTATAAATAGTTACATGTATCCAAATTTAGGACTAATATTAACATTATTGTTCTCAAAAAGGTATTTTAACTATATCAATTGCCAAAATCCTTTACCTTCGGACTCTGGCCTTTAGCAAGTGCACCGTACAAGGTAGTATCTTTCCTGAAAAGAGTCGACAATATGCATTTTATTAGCCAGATATGTTTAATTTTTCTTGAACCTTCAACCAATTTCTAGAGATTTATCTATCCTTTATCAACTAATTGTTTCTTGTTATAATTTAACTAATAATTCAACTTCATCTTTAATCAAGACATACAAATTTTGAAAGTTCAATTATAATAATACTTTTTAGTTAATTTTTTTAATTATAATAAACAAAAAGGCTCAAAATGGGTAAATATATAAACTTTTTTAAACTTATGGTTGCTTATGTAAATCAGCCAAAAGTCGAGAAACAACAGATCAGACAAGAGGATCGAACGGATAGCATAATCCACTGAAAGCAACCTGAGGGTAAGAAAAAATAACGTACTCATATTTCTCTTTCTTAAAATGGACGAAGCCGTCTTTAATCCGCTGATCCGGATTACACTCGGCCGAACCTGCAGCCTCTAACTCCGCCGTTATCTGTTTGATTTTCGCGGCTGCGACGCTTCCGAGGTCAGCTTTCTCACTGTTAATAACGAGGACAGATCAAAGTACAACCACCACCACCACGGAAAGAAGAAGAACAGTCAGTTATAAATTGTTGCGATCAAAAGTGGGACCCATTTTTTGACGAAGGCCTAATCACCGTCTCTCATCATTCCAATGGTCCCCACGCAAGTCGTAATAAAATTACTCTAAAAACGCGCTTATTCATAATTATTAAGAAGATTAATCAAGAACTTGATTTGGATTAATTCGGAATAAAACAACATTCCAAATAACAGAAAAGTTAATAGACAAGAGATGAAAACTAAATCATTTCTGTTAATCAGATTTATGAGAAATCATTTGTTTGTTTCCAGATGAAAGTACAGTTACAGTACCTGAGAAGCTTTGACAGTCCTGCAATGGCTTCCTCGTATGAATCGTTCCCCATGTCTTCTTCCTTCTGTTACATAATAAAAATCAAAAGCTAAACAGATGACTGACAAAAGGCTCTCGAAAATCAAGAAAACTAAAATCCAAACACAAAAAAGTGCAGTTTCTGATTGGATTATCCAGAGAATGATCAGAAAGTAGAAAATCGGAAAATAAATCCATAACTCACTAATTATGGGAAGAATAAAAAAGGAATAAACAGTAAAAGTAAAATGAAAAGATTAAAAAAAATCCGAAATATTGAAGATCAGAATCGGGATCGATGCATGTACTAGCATAGAATTTCATTATAGTTCAACAGACCTTACTTTCTCTTTTTCTGGTGCTGCTCTCCTTTTTCCGTATGGGAAGAGAGAAAATTAGTTAAACTCACCAAAAACGTCACGTATTCAGCCTTTATAGCAATCTCTCGGACTCGCTACTGTAATTTTTGCCATTGAACGTGGTTAAAATAATAAATTAGAGGGTTGAAGCGCGTGAGCCTTGTTTCGTGTCTGGTATAATTGTAAACTAACTACTTTATCCTTATGGCATATGACTATCTAGTCCTTTTAAATTAATTATAGTTGCAATTTCATCTATTTTGGTAAAAGTAAATATCAAATGAGGTTGTTTACGAGTTTGGAATGCATGTCGAAGTTCCCGCTTGTCTAATTATCAATTTGTTAATTTATTTTCAAATAAGTTTCAATCGAATAAAATCTTAAGTACTTCACAGACGGTTCAACATATTTACAATCTTAAAGCATCCTAATTCAAGAATGGATTGCTCTAAATTGATTGACGTTAAAAAAATGGAAAAAGCTTTTAAAATTCTTTTCCAATACAAACGTCTATCTAAGAGTCAAACTGATATATCAATAGATATTATCTATGAGACTTTCTATTTCTGAAAAATTTCTTGGACAATGTCTATATTAACACTATTACTTGATTGGTTAAAAATTAAATTGTGGATTTGATAAAAAAGGAAAAAATAAGGGAATAGAAAATATTACATTGGGGAGAAAATTTTTAAGATGAACCTTTGCAAATAAACATTTAATTAAGTAATCGTTTATATCTTCTATTTTAACCAACACATCAGCTGCAATTAACATAGCATTGCAAATGCTCTTCACAGTAAATACATTAAGATTATAATTGTAGATCACTTATCTCGTCCTTATCATACAAAATTTGCCGTTGGAAATATATATATTCTACAAAATTTGCTATTACTATATTTTCTAATTAAATATTAAATAGTTTGATATATCAAAATTATAGGGATCAAATAGTATTTTTACCGAACAAAAAGGATTAAGTTATATTGACGATTAAATAGTTATATAAATTTGGAAAGAGAAATGAACTGACGAAGTTTACGACATCCATTTATATATTGAGGAGCTTATATTGACCGTTGATTTATTGTCGGAAGTCGATCGTACGGTGTTTGGACTAGTTCAATAAGAAATGGCTTAAAAATAGCTGACGGTATTTGAGCATCCAGCGAGGATTTCGGGGGCTAAGTCAACTAAACGGACGTATGATTACTGGCACGTGGAGGCAGAAAGAACGTGAAGGTAACGCTCATCCGGTCGCCAATCAGCATTTCTAAGGGAGAAAAAGGCAAAAGACAAATCACTCCATTTACTCACATTTAACAATATCTCGGTTCGAGACATGTCTCAAACCAGCGGAAAAGTTCTAAATTATTTACTATACTTTTTACAATTTTTTTTTCTAAAATTATATTATTTCATTGTTACATTTGATAAATCTTTAATTTTACTCCAAAATAATAATTTGGTCGAGTTGATTAATATTCGTTTAATTACATTTCAGTGTTAGCTAATTTAACAATGTTTTCTAATAAAGAGCCAAAATGACAAATTTGTCAATTTGCATAGTGTTAAGACCAGCATGCAGTTAGATTAGAGTCTGACGTCACAAGCCTGTAAAATAATTCATTTAACTAACTTTCGTCAACTATTTAGGCTCAAATACATTGGCCTAAAATGGTAAGTTGATTAAATAGTTAAATGGTTTAACTTATATATCATATCAAATATCAATCAATATTCGATTTGAGATATCACACATAGCATTTTTATATGTTGTGATTTTTTTTTCCCATAGGGTGGTGTCATGTGATTATTTATTAACTTGAATCTTAAGGTTTAAAAAATAAATTTCTATAATACCCTAAAAAACAAATATTAATAAGATTTTAAATTCAAATGTGCAATTTTTTTTTTACCAAAATTCAAATATATTATTAAAGCATGAGTGAAAATTTTTTTTTTTTTAAAAAAGTGGTCCTATCCTATACTATCTCTTGTTTCCCATTGAAAATCAAAATACATTTAATAATGTTAGAAAATTTAGATTGTTACCAAACAAGGGACAAGAGTCAATGCCATTGCCATTCCTTATTGGCCTAATTCCAATTGTATGATATAAGCTACGTAACCTATTTTTAATTGCTTTTTAGTTAATTGGGATTATAAACAGGGTGATGGATTATGGTTGGATTTACCAATTTGAGCGATCCAATTAAGTGCTTCTTTTTTTTTTTTGGGATTTGGAGATAAATTGGATCTTTACAAACCAATTCCATTTATTTATTTAGGGTTCGTTTGGACATGCACTATAAAAAGCCAAAAGCAAGGCAAAATTAGGAAACATGCACATTATGATCATTCTACAAATATTTGTGGGTTTGATTCCAAAACGGTTTGGTTTAAATTGTGGAAATGGGATTGGAAAGTAAAGGATTTTACCATTTTCAAGTAAAGTGTTAGCAAACTTAAAACAATCAAATTAGATAATAACTGAATGAGTAGTTGATGAAACTTTTTTTTCTTTTTGAGGGAAAGAAAGAGTGGGAAAATATGCAGTATATACAGTAATGTTCTTCTGGGTAGAACATTACAAATTAACCTAATTATGTAGTTCTATTCCAATTCAAAGTCAAAATTGTGTTTCAGTTCCTCAAATTTGAACGTGAAAGCAGTCAATGAATTATTATTGTATAATTTTATTGCAATGGTGTTTCACAATTTCACACCTTATATAATGTTTGTATTGACTAATAATTTTAATTTATAAGTAGTTTTTAGTATTTTTCATGAATTAAAATGAAAAAAGGTAACGTTTTATAAACAAATACTAAAAATACAAAAAAAATTTATAAGTTTTATATAATGTTAATATTTAGTCCCTATGTTTTAAGAATATAATTAAAAAGTTCATGTATTTTGTACAAGGTAAAATTATCTAAATAAAAAAAAAATTTGGATTTCAAACGCCTTTTAGTTATAGAGTCAATTTTTATGAACCGTAACATATTAAAATTGATCTTGAAACTCAGTATAAATAATCTACCGTGCAAGTCAAATAAAAAAAAAGAAAAAAAGTCCTATAATAATTATATATTTAGGAAACAAAAAGATAAATTTGTAACAACTTACAGACACTTTCCTTGGACAACATATCATCATGTTCATGCACTTCCCAAATTTCCCTGCCATGTTCCTATTCAGCTAGCTATTCCACCTTTTTTTCCCCACCAAAAAAAAAAAAAAATTCATTAAGCAACATTTTTATTATAATATAAAAATACACTTCTAAAATATATATATAAAAAATTACATTCTTCAATGCAATCATAATTTTTTTTTAAAGTCAACAAAAATTCTTATTATCCATAGAAAGAGACCCTTACCAAATAAAAAAATACAGTACAATAATTAACACTATTGAATATTAATGGCTCTTAGAAAAGCTTGTGGGACAAATACCCAATAGTCAAAAAAAATTATTTAATTAAGTAAAAAATCAATATAATTATTAAAGAGAAAAGATTATTGACGAGAAATGGAAGCCAAAGTGCATAGCTGCAAAAAGAGAAATGGACACCTTTTCCTTTCCACCAAGAGCTCAGTTGTGGAAGAAAAGCAGAAGAGATTTTTAAAAATTTGGGAAGAAGAATGAATAATGGGATGGGACCAAGAAATTAATGTTGTGTGCGTAAGAAGAAAGTAGGGTCTTTTTTTAAGGGTGGGAAGGAAACAGAGGCTATTGGTTTTTTTTGGATAGAGAAAGTGAAAGACGAGGCAATAAGATGAGAATGTAATCTAATGGTGTGGATGTGAATCAATTTCATTTCTCTCCCTTATTCTTTGGGTTTGGCTACTCAAGACCTTTCATTCTTTCAGCTATCTAACTGTCAAATTTCTGAAATTCTCTTAAACTCTACCTAGCACTTATGTTTAGGTTGGAATTTAGCTGCCACTTGAAATTCGACTGGATTAAAAATTGTTAACAACTAGACGTGATAACTAAACAAATCTAGTTCAAGGTTAGTGCGAGATTTTAAACTTATTCGTTTAATTCTACTTCTAGTCTTTTACAAACTTATAACAAAACAATAGTATATTTTTATAAAATTTCTTACTTGTTGCTTAGATTACAATTTATGTTAGGAGTAATCATTCTTAATCTCTGTCTTTTCCCTATTTAAAGTTACAAAGAAAGTGTGTCTTTTGATAGCTATTTTGAGTTTCCACTAAATAAATACTCGTTTAAGATATGCTTAAAATCTAATGAAATCAAGTCTAAATTTGCCACTACTCAATATGCTTAAAGAAAAACGAGTTTGAGTTTGTAATTACTCAGCTCAACTCTTTTCCAATCCCACTTCTACATACAGTTCTACAAAACCGATTATTAGACATCCACATTCCAATTTTATGGAATAAAATTCTATTCCAATTTTTTTTTTTGTTGCACTAGGATGTTTTGCTGCCTCTGGTGTTGGAACTTTTGTGTTCCTAAAGGTATTTTAATGTGTTATTTTCCGTCATATCATTTGGCTAAGTGCCTTGTATGTTTTCAAATTTTTGGTAGTTAAATAATGATTGTGCATTGTTCAGAAATTTATATTACCTAGGTTCAAGATTTGGGTTCACGAGGCCGACGAAGATGATAATGGTGAAAGAAACTCCAAAAGTTTGCAAGAAGCCACTGAAGCTGCCAAGATAGCTGCAACTGCTGCTGCTGATATGAGAGAAACAATTCTGGCCATGTTGGACTACAAAAATGAAGTTAAGTGTGTTTCTACTTTCTAATTTGTTTTTAGCATGGAAAGTAATTCAATAGCAAAATCATTGGAAATGACTATGAATTGTATCCATGGAGTTCTATTATTAACAATCCTTCTCTAATCCATATCCCAAGAAATTGGGTTAAGCAAAACTTTTAGCATTTTATTCACATCATGATACGACTTACAATTGGTATCTAACCTTCACGGTTCATGTATCTTTTGTTAGAGTAGTGGTCCATTGAGGCAGTAGTAAAGTGTCTTGATGTCTAAGTAACAGAGATAAAGTCGATAAGCAATGCAATACGGAAACTGGAAGGTGCAAGGGAAGCTGTTCTCACATCAAGGAAACACACTCAGCATGTATCAACGAATGGTGGGTCATAAATGTTGGTTAATTTTGTGCATCTTGGAAATTGTTTCTAGGTTTTATGCTTAGTATTTATATCAATGTAGAGTGCATTACTCAATTAGGTAAAGCTGAGCTGAAAAATTTGTAAGCAGATAACATGTTGATTGCTATTGATGCACCAAAATTCAAAATGCTCTTAGCACTATTTGCATCGCATTTTCGTCAATAACATGATGCCATGATGAGCATCAGAGATTTCTTATCCAGCTTGATTACCTTCTAGGTTGCATGATCTGTGTGAACTTCAACTGTCATTTGATCTTTTGGTAAACCGAGATGAGTGAGTTACATTCCTTGGGAATCCATTTGTGTTGATATTTTTACTATAAAAAATCTTATATAACTTCAATGGTAACTAAAGAAAAGTTATTTTGCAATATTTTTCTCAATCATTTTTATATCACAGTTCTTAGATTGCATCCGCTTGCTAGTCTCTTATTCGAATATCTTTGTTGAACTTCCATGCTTCTATTTGTCTGTTCATTGGTCACTGCTTTATTTATTTTTGTATCAAGTCTGCATCAATGAATAAAGTGTTAATTCTACTGGAGCTTACCTAGGTTGTTTTGATAATTCTTTTCTGTGCTTATAGTAACCTGCTCTATTGTAACGTTCTGACAATTGGTATTTATTTCTTCTATAGTGATGCCTTCATCAGCTCCTGCATCAATGAGAACTAGTGTTCCTCATCACCCAAAGCCCTTAAAGGAGGTAACAAGATTTTCAATATTACTTAGCTAACAATTGTTTATCGTTCTCAGGGATAGATTTATCTTCTAAATTATTGATCAACTGTTAATAGTCAACTACAACTGGATTAAGTAGGTACATCAATGTGATAATTAAATGAAAGTAGCAAATAAATCATGGCAGAAAACTGGAGCCGTATGGTATCCCAAAACCCGCAATGTTTTGCCATGTGAATACTGTTGGTTCCCTGTCTCCTCCCCTCTCCCTCTTCTCTTACACTACTTTCTACTTTCTATTCCTTAAATCAGCTAATTTGCAGAATACATCCACATCACAAAGATGATAGGCTGCTTCTGGTAGAGAAGTTTGTCTTCCTTCGTGGTTTGAAGTTTGCTTAACTAGTTCCAGCAGTTGGAATAAATGCTCTTCTCTTTCTTCTAATTTCAGGAAATCAATGGTTCACATCCTAATCACACACAGCCTTTGCCAAATCCTCACTTGACTCCTAAAACAGAGGTAAGCTTCCCCGAATGTGTTCCTTATATAATTGTTTACTTTGTGTTTTTTCAAAAACAATATGAAATTATTCATAGCATGACTAAATTGAATATAGCACAATATTCTCTGGTGGAATAAAAAAAATTAGAATGTGCATTTTATTTCCCCTTACATATTTTTGGTTTAGTGGCTTTGATAATATTCTCTTTTTCTCCCTCACTTTGTTGGTTCTCTTCTTTCTGTTGGTTTGGTTTCATATAGCCATGGGAGGTTGCTGAAACCCAAAATAACTCGTGCGCTCCACTGTCCGAAGCATGCTATGAAGGCTCCAAAATGCAAGCTTCTGGAGTTGTTGCTCCAATGAATGGTGACAATTCAGTGCCGTGGTGGCGCAATACTGTCATAAACACAAAATTTGAAAGTGAAAACGGAAGGTGAAGTGGTTGTAACCTGTAATTTCAGAGTAGAACCAGAAAAAGGTGCTGTGAGAGAAGCTATCTGGGAAGAATGTATGACATTTGAAGCCATTAATATTCGAAGATTGAATGGCTGACAATGACAGTGTTGCAGATGGTTTAATCTGTAAAGCATTAAGTTGCCCAAGTTCTTCAAAATAACTATGAGATGAAGATTTTTTCTCGTCACAAAGATTTTTCCTTTTGCTTAGATAGGAAAACTTTTGAAATGTTTTCCTACCCCCTTCTCCCTCTACCAAATCCCAACCACTCGTCAAAGCTCAAGGATACAGCTAAACCCATATACATATTATTGTTTAAACATTAATGGCCGTAAGATCTGATTACTAGTGTCTCTAGCAATTACTGGTACTTTTTGCTTTGCTAAACTCAAAAAAAAAAAAAGGAAAGCAGGACTTATATGAGTTTGAAGCTTCCTTAGTAGCTCTCGGAATTCTGTTTTGTAGCTTAGCTATAGCTGCTCAGCATCTCGGATATTGTTCAGTCTTCCCCACCATTTTGCTTTATTGTATAGAGCAATTACTAATATTTTTGTG